>SKCR01034374.1:0-49342 GCA_019454045.1 Zanthoxylum bungeanum
TCCAGGAGAATGGGCCAAGACGTTCTTACAAAGGTTCAAAGTGTTGGGGTTGGTGCCCAGAGCGCCAATTCCCGGTTGTATTTCTTTTGAATACTTCTGTAAAACATTATTATTATGAATAATATATGGAGTTTCTATAATATAATTTATCTTTTTATATGGTAAAGACGTAATGACCTTAGAATAATTAGTCATAGTACTGTTGCAAAAGTGTCGCAACTGACATTGAGTAGTATCATGACGTTGTCATTCTCAGACAGTTCCTGGTCAAGGTTTACACTACTTGGTCAGTATAGTAAACCCGTTGAGACTGGTACATGTCGTATACTGGAATATATGATTCCAATGGTTTCTCAATGAACCATTAGTCTTGGAGACTAGTATAGACGTGTGGGTGTTTATAGCGGATAAACACTGAACGACTCACCGAAGATTCTTAATGGATGGTACACCAACGTCAATAAGAATCTTCTCGGGTTGCGTAGCACTTGTGATTCTTAGACTTGAGATGCCATTGTGGGCACATGAGACATCTTCTGCACTTAGATGGCAGTCACGTCACCGATCTATTTAGATCAGACCTTCACCTGTTCGTTGGGTGTAGATAGATCCTCAGGGTGTCCTATGTGTATCAAGATAGGATCTGTCAGTTATGTGTACCAGAGCATAGGTAGTCCATATGATTAGCAATCAGATAAAACCATGGGCCCGTGGTAAAGTTTAGAAGCTAGTTCTAAACATTCTTTTAGAGATTGCTAATAGAATAGTCCACTGGATAATCCCTGTAGAGATTTGACGTTTACATCTATATCTCTGGGATTTATCCAGATACCTATGACGGAGGAATTATACATTTGCCATGACCTCGACCTGTATGATTCAGCGAGATTATCCGTGATCGTCATAATTTATGGGTGGATAAATTATGGACACGAAATTTGATTTCGTGACGGATATACCTGAATCTAGAGAGTCTCAATAATGAAATATACTCGTAGAGCACTAGAGCAACATTAATAAATAATATTGATTATTTATAAAGTCGTTTAAAGGTTAAACGCAAGATACGTGCAAAAGGGACCCGATAGTCATTTGATTAATTATTGTGTATTTACATTTAATACTTGATTAATTTAAATACACATTAATTAATAGTCAAATTGAGATATTTGACTTATATCCTAATTGAATATATGTATTTGATATTTAATGTAAATATAATACATATATTTAATATATTTGTATTTAATTAATTAATTAATTATTTAATTGTTAAATGATTAAATTAATTAAAATATAAATATCTTAACTTTGGATATTTGGTTTAAATGATGAATTTGCCTTTGTTGACTTAAAATAAATATCTATAAAGTGTTTATTAGATATTTGTATTAAATTAAGCAAATTAACTTGAAATGAAATTGAAATGAAAATTGGTGTATATGCTTATGATGAATTCGGCCAAGGGTTTATTTTTGAACAAGTATATATTGTTTTCTTTTTCATTTCATTTCTAACCTTATACACTTTACAAATAACTCCATTAAAGAAACAAGAGAAGCAAGTGAGGAAGAAAAGAAGAAACTAAAGAAAAAGCTTGGATTAAGTTTTTCCAACTTACTATTAGATAAGAAAATGTTCCTTATGATCTAGGCAACATCTTGTGATGTTCTTAAGTTATTATTTTCTTTATTCTTTTTGTTTTTGATGATGAAAGTTTTGTTGGAAGTGTTAAGCATTGGTGATGAATGAAGCTTGTGACTATTGTAGTTGTAAGCATTCTTTTATGGTTTTGGAAACCTTGTTGCTAATCTAGAGTTGTTGATCCACTCTAAGATGACCTAGATTTGATCTTGAGTTGTTTCATTGTGTTGAGACTTTGATTGGATGGAAGAATGATGATTAAAGTAATTGATTTAACCAATTTGGTCTAATTTGTTCATTTTGAAGAATTTGAAAAATTTGGGTTTAAGACCTCATCCAAATTTGGGGATTTTCATTTATGTTGTGTATTTGGATGTGTATATTATGCATATAAAGTTTCATGTTGATTGGATTACATCTTGATGTGTTTTGAACCATGAAATGACATAGTGCACAATTTGGCACCAAAGTGGTGCATTCGACCAAGGGTTGGATTTTTGGTGTTTTGGTTGTTTTTGGTGTTTTGATGTTTTGAACATGCTAAGTTCATCTTAGAAATGATTTAGAATCATTCAAAACTGATTTGATCAATTTCGGATTAAAATGGACTAAATACCAAATGTAAGGGCAATTCGGTAAATTCACTTAAATATGATTTATTTGAATTTTATTTCATAATTTGATTATTGGATAATTAAATAAATATGTTTATTTAATTAATCCGAGAAAAATTTTTGAAATCGGAAAATTTGATTTTCCACCGCTTCCGCTGCGTTACCGGATTCTGCCCCTAAAAACCCTTACAAAATGGTATCAGAGCGAGTCTGATTCTAGGCCCCCTAAAATGATTATCTTTAATTAAATCAATGTTTAATCATGTTTTCTTGACTTTATACATGCTTATTATAATCTAATTTGGTTAGATTTATGGTGTATGACACTTAGCGGAAAATCCTTGATTAATAAGGTTTTAATGTATTTATATGTATTTGATGCATGTTATGTGGTCCGTCTTGTCAATACGGTTTACAAATACTTCTCTATGACTACATCCGAGTTCGTGCCTCTGCTGTGAGGGTGTAGCCGATAGAGATTTATTTGTACCGGATGTATATCAGATACTAGATAAATTCAAGTAAAAGCGGAATTCTGAACGTGCCCTAGCTGTCAGGATTACGTAAGTAACTTGAGTTTATCATTAACGAGTTTAACCTTGGTACGTCTCCTTGTGGGCCTGCCTTCGCAGCGACAACGAGAAACGACCAGGACCGGAAACCCAGGAGTCACTATTGAGTGATTGACAAATGAGTTGTCTACCTGATGAATATACGTAGGCGAGACCGTGCCTCTGCTGTGAGCTGAAATATATTCACGGGATGCACTTTTCACTATTTGTATTTAATTTAAATATTAAATCTTTGTATTCTATTTGGGGACTACAGTATTGCATGATTTAGTGGGAGAGGAATTTTTAGATTAAAAATCCATGATCTAGTTTATGCTTTTGATTTAATATGAAACTGCTTAATTTCTGCTAACCGTTTTTCGTGATCTATATGATAGATTGGCGATGGCGGTACAATCCACAAATCAGTTTGCGCGTATGTTTGATGCGAACAAACTGAAAGGCGCTGAGAACTTCGCTGACTGGGAATTGGATTTGAAGATTGTCCTCGATTCCGAAAAGCTGGGATATGTTCTTGAGGGTCTGTTGCCCCATGTTGTGGGTGCAGATGCTTCGGAGGAGGAACGCAAAGTTTTTGAAACTTGGAAGGATGATGATTTAAGGGTTAAATCATACATCCTTAGTTCACTGTCTCCGAAACTCAAGAAACAATACTATGGTATGCTAGATTCCTATAGTATGATGACGCGATTGAGACAATCGTTTGAGAACCAAGAACAAGTGATTGTTCACAAAGTCGCAATGGAACTGTTCCATGCGCGTCTGGATGAGGGGCAAGATGTTAGCCCACATGTTCTTCAGATGATCGATTTGATCGATCAGTTGAGGCAACATAATCTCATCTTGAATGACATTCTCGGTAGGAGTGTCATTCTTGGTTCGCTTCCAGCTTCATATCGCCAGTTCGTGATGTACTTCAACATGAATGAGACTGTCTGTACCTACCAGGAGCTACATAGGATGTTACTCACGGCAGAAGAGGACCTTAAGAAGGGAGTACCGAATCGCCCTCCTAGAACTACTTCTCTTTCTGCTTCTTCCCAAGGATTGTCCAAGGGAAAGAAGAAGAAAGGAAAGAAGAAGAAGGCTTTTGGTCCTCAACAACAGACGAAGATAGCTAAGCCCAAGAGGGCTTCTGAAGACAAATGCCACCACTGCGGCAAAGTCGGGCATTGGAAAAGGAACTGTCCTGATTACATCGCCCAGCTGAGGAGAGATAGAGCATCTACATCAGGTACATTTATTTTTCCAGTTATTGATTTATCTTTGGCTTGTGAAGCTCTTACATCCAACTGGATTTTAGATTCTGCTTGTCCCATTCACATTTGCAATTCGTTGCAGGTGCTGAAGGAAAGTAGGAGGCTGAAGCCCGGGGAGATGCAGTTGCAGTTCGGGAGTGGAGACTCTTTGGATGCAGTTGCAGTGGGAGTATGCGAGATCTCATTGCCGAATGGGACACTTTTGTTAAATGAATGCCATTTTGTACCTGGATGTTTAGCTAATATTATATCACTTTTTGTATTGGATACAGAAGGCTTTTGTATTAATATTAAGAATAGTTCTTTATATTTATATGATAAAAATAATATTCAGATCCTTTGTTGTCCAAACCAGCATAGTCATTATACATTGCAAACTTCAAAAGATATATTAAATACTGGAGTTAATAAACGTAGTTTACCTGTAATTAATAATACTGAACTTTGGCATATGAGACTTGGTCACATTGGCGTTAAACGCCTTACCCAATTGGTTAGGAATGATTTGATACCAGATCTTACCATTGAATCCTATCCAACTTGTGAATCCTGTATTCAGGGTAAAATGATCAAAGCCTCATTTTCTGGTGTTGGACACCGTGCCATTAACTTACTAGAACTCGTACATTCTGATGTATGTGGTCCACTAAGTCAAACTGCTCACAGTGGTTATTCGTACTTCGTTACCTTTACCGATGAACTGCCACGGTACGGTTATGTCTATTTGATGAGACACAAATCAGAAACCTTTGAAAAGTTCAAAGAGTTCCGAAATGAAGTAGAAAAACAAACTGGTAAATATATTAAATGCCTACGATCTGATCGAGGCGGCGAATATATGAGTGGTGAGTTCATGGATTATATGAAGGAGAATGGGATTCTCGCTCAATATACTCCTCCAGGTACCCCACAGCACAATGAAGTGTCTGAGAGGAGAAATCAGACTTTATTGGATATGGTCCGATCAATGTTGAGTTTCACAGATTTGCCCTATTACTTATGGGGCTACTCACTCTTAACAGCCGCACATCTTTTGAACAAGATTCCTTCAAAAGCTTAGGCGACGCTTCGTAAAATTTCTAGAAGTAGAATTTTTGTCAGAAGGTGGTAATCATAGACAGGTTGAGCTTAATGAAGTCCAACCTGAAAACAACGAACCAATGGAGGAACCTCAAGTTCAAGTAGATTAAGGACCTTCAACACACACACTCCGTAGGTCGGAAAAGGTATCTAGACCTCCTGAACGATTGTATTTGATACAAGAAAAGAGTCTGGATGTTCTCTTAGTTGAAGAGACAGATCCTTTCACCTATAGAGAATCGATGTTGGACATTGTAGACAACAGAACCTGGGCGACGCTGTTCTAGACTCGCGGCTTAGTTGGGAGTATGAAATAACATGGAGTCGCCACCCGGTGTGAACCGAGACAAATATTTAAGGCCGCACACACCCCTCACAAGGGAAGATCTCAAACTGTTGGGTTCGGAATGGTCTCTTACTTATGTCACTTGTGATGATATAATTTGTGCAATGAACTAACCAAGTCTACTCAATAATCATGCTCAAGGGTACTTAGATCTAACATGCTTTCATCCAAATAACTCCACGCAATGTAACACAACGAGCATATTGAACCATTAAACTGAAATAAACGAATAACTAATTAAACATAAACATAAACTAAATAAAACATCATGCATAAAGAATAAAGAAACAACATGCCTAAATAACATAATCATGCTTCGAACATTAAATAATAAACTAAATTAAATCATGCCCAAAATAATAAATAAACAACCTACGAACTATAACATGCTCAAATACAAATTTTGGATGAGACAAGATATATGTATCTTAAATGGTACGTGGCGTTGTATCCCGAGTGCAGACCGCAATACCGTCCGTTCGGAATCGGCTACGGAATTTACGTCCGGGTTTCCATCCGATATACCACAAAAGGGAACACATATCCCGCTCATCCAACAATCACATCATGCTTCAAACGACTCTCATGCAATAATATTCTTAAAATAAATAAATTAAAACGAAAGATATTAGTGAAAAGGTGCCCTCAGGTCTAACCTCTTTTGTCGTCTCAGGAAAGGGCGTTACACGTTCGTTGGAAGGGTGAATGATCCGCTACTCTTTTAGTTCACCAACTCAACATCTTTCCTCGCTGTTTTGCTGTTCGGGCTGCTGTTTTTACTCCGTTTTGGTGCTACATTTCAGGTCACTGTTTTGGTTATTTAGGGGACTATTTTTGCGGTTTTTGAAGGGTTTGGGGCTGTGTTTTGTCACTACTTTGGGGGCAGTTTTTGGACTGTTTTTTACTGAAGTTTTAGGGCTGTTTGGGGGGGAATTTGTGGTAGTAAAGTGAGCAATTTATTTAGGAGGCAGTGGGCATGTGGCGGCTTTAGCGTGAGGTCATGAGGCGTGATTGACTGGAGGCGAGAGAGTGTGTGAGGGATGTGCTTGTGTGAGTTGAGGGCAAGGTGTGAGGACGTGAGTGGGCTTTGTGGCGTTAGTTGTGAATGGGTGAAGGGGCTGGCGTTGAAGGGCTTCTTGCGTGTGTGAGCTAGTTGAGTAAAGGCAATGGGCGTTTGTTGGCAGGCTAATGGGTAGTTTACATGAAGCTTGGTTTGTTTGATACGGTGAGTGCGCAGGTCCAAGGAACGGTTTGGTGGGCACCTTGATGGGACTTGTGTAATGTGTAACAGTGACAATCCTATCAAAGTTATGCAATGTATTTTTACTTACCTGGCTCCCCAGCTGCCACCTGACTCGCCTGTTGCCTCGAACTGAGGTGTGATGCAGTGGACCTCGATCCTGGGACGCATCCCAATAACTGCAACCGACAACGGGGGCCTCGACCCTGAGACACATCCCAATACCGCTGACAATGTGGGCCTCGACCCTGGGACGCATCCCAAAAACCAAAGATGCAGTGGGCCTCGACTCTGGGACGCATCCCAATAACTGCAACCGACAACGGGGGCCTCGACCCTAGGACGCATCCCAATACCGCTGAAAAAATATGGGCCTCGACCCTGGGACGCATCCCGAAAATGATGATGTAGTGGGCACCTCGACCCTGGGCACCTCGACCAGAAACTACAACCGACAACGGGGGCACCTCGACCCTGGGCACCTCGACCCAACACCGCTGACAATATTGACCTCGCCCTCGAACTGATGATGTAGTGGGCACCTCGACCCTGGGCACCTCGACCCGGAACTACAATCGACAACGGGGGCACCTCGACCCTGGGCACCTCGACCTAACACCACTGACAATAGGGACATCGCCCTCGAACTGATGATGTAGTGGGCACCTCGACCCGGAACTACAACCGACAACGGGGGCACCTCGACCCAACACCGCTGACAATAGGGACCTCGCCCTTGAACTGATGATGTAGTGGGTCCTCGACCCTAGGACGCTTCCCAGAACTACAACTGATGATGCAGTGGGCCCTCGACCCTAGGACGCATCCCAGTACTGCAACCGATAATGGGGGCACCTCGACCCAATACTGCTGACAAAGTGGGCCTCGCCCTCAAATTGATGATGTAGTGGGTCCTCGACCCTGGGACGCATCCCGGAACTACAACTGACAATGGGGGCACCTCGACCTTGGGACGCATCCCAATACCACTGACAATAGGGACCTCGCCCTCAAAATGATGATGTAGTGGGCCCTCGACCCTGGGACGCATCCCGGAACTACAACCGACAACGGGGGCACTTCGACCCTGGGACGCATCCCAATACCGCTGATAATAGGGACCTCGCCCTCAAAATGATGATGTAGTGGGTCCTCGACCCTTGGACGCATCCCCAAAACTGCTGATGATGATGTGTCTCCATACCCGGAGTGCCATACTCGGCGAAACTGATCTGATGTCTCCATACTCGGCAAAACTGAAACTGATGTCTCCATACCAGGAAAAACTGATACTGATGATGATGTGGGCCTCACCCCCAGAGTGCCATACCCGGCCAAACTGATGCTGATGCTGATCTTCCATTCTTAGAGTGCCATTCTCGGCGTGCTCATCCTCGAGCTGTCCATTCCTGGACTATATCTCCATTCTCGGAGTGCCATTCCCGGCGTGCCATTCTCGGCGTGCTCATTTTTGAGCTGTCCATTCCCGGACTATATCTCCATTCTCGGAGTGCCATTCCTGACTTTTTGATGATGTGTGGGTCTCAAGCCTGAACTGATACTGATAATGATGTGGGCCTCGCCCCGAAACTGGTACTGATGTGGGCCTTGCCCCAAACTGATATGGGCTTCACCCCAAACTGATACTAATGTATGGACCTCGGCCTTGAGACTCATCCCTACTGATACTGATGTAATGGTTCATTCCTGAACCGTGTTGTGAGGTGGTCCATTCCTGAACTGTGCTGAATGTGGGATTTATTCCCTGGGCTTCATTCCTGAAACTGGTGATAATGTGGGCCTCGACCCTGAGTTGATACTGATGTGGGCCTCGCCCCAAACTGATACTGATGTGGGCCTCGCCCCCAGACTGAAACTGATGTGGACCTCGCCCCAAAACTGATACTGATGTGGGCCTCGCCCCAAACTGATGTGGGCCTCACCCCAAGCTGATACTGATGTGGGCCTCAACCCCGGGACTCATCCCCAAACGAATACTGATATGGGCCTCGACCCCAAACTGAAACTGATGTGGGCCTCGCCCCCATACAGACACTGATGTGGGCCTCGCCCCCAGACTGATACTGACGTGGGCCTCGCCCCAAAACTGATACTGATATATTCCTCAACCCTGGGACTCATCCCCAAAACTACTACTCATATGTTGCTGATTCTGGTTGGCTTGTCTTTGCCACTTTCTATTTTTCTTCTTTGAAACCTGTGAATACAAAACAAAACAAACACAAAAAAGAATGCAAAATACGTTACGTGTATGCATGCATGCATGAATGAATTTCCTATTCCATTGGATTAGGTCTTCCGCCAGTTCTCTAGGTGATTGCTCAGTCTTCTCTCTGGTCTCAAGACTCAATATCTTGTTATGTCTCTGATTCACGATGTAGTAGACTGGTCGCCCCCAGTCTTGATTTAGCTTTCTGCTCTCTGCTGTTTTGTACTTGATCAAGATGAACCACATGATGGGGCCTTCTATATCATCATACTATATCACATGCTACGAAATAGTCCCAATAATTATACATATCATTGTCCTCAAAGAATGCTCAGTAATGAAACCAGAGAACCTTCAAAACATTCGATGCAACTCAAATCCAAGTCTTTGAACAAATGATCTAAGCCAGACTCAAAGTGTGTGTGTGCAAAGGTTCTTTCACAGCTTGATCCTTAAGTAAGCCAACTCCATGATTTCGTTTCAAAAATCGGGATTGATGGGTCAAACCAACCTAGATGTCTCAATTATGCCTGTAGTTGCTTTTCTGTGCTCAATGTGGTATGGTTTTCTTTCTCTTTTGTCTCTTTCTTTTTTTCTTTTTATTTTGAACTTTTTTTTTTCTTTTTTTTTCTCTCTCTGTTTTTTTTCTCTCTCTTCTTTTTTTTTCAACACACCTACCCTTTAAGGTAGTATTTCTCCTCATGGTGGTCCTAATACTCGCCCAGGGGTAGCTTCACGCTTATTGGTTATAGGTGGTTCAATTATTTTCTTTTGAGACTTTTCTTTCATTTTCAACCATACCACACATCATAACATAAGCAAATCAAGATAGACATCTAAGCAAATAGTCATTCACCGACCTATAATTTCTTCAACTAGTCACTTTGCTAACTACTCAGGTTTTCACTGCTAAGAACCATAATCAAGTGCTTACGAGTCTAACATAGATCAATCACTCAAAGTATCAGATAAAAGCACATCAAGAGTTTATCGTTTCTAAGGTTTCACCTTAAAGCAATCAATTTCATCATTGGACTTATGTCTAACTATCAAGAACTAAAAACAAATAATTTTTTTTTGGGCCCACCATGGTCTTTCTATTCTTGCTGTAAGGTTTTCTGTTTCTCGGCTTCCTTTTTCCCGATGTCAATGTTTGTTAAACTCTTCTTTGACAAGTTTTTCTTTTTTTCTAACCCAACGGATATCTATGATGGCTTTTAAGACACGAGGGTTAACATGATGCATGTATGCATGAGATGCATGGGATGTATGAGACATAATATGCATAGGGTTATCAAAAGCATAAAGGGTGGCCTCAATAGGTCATACAACTATGGTTCACATGTGGGTTTACGGGAGTGTGGACAAAGGCTCTCTTTTGACGAAGGATTACCCACAACTAGGACTCCCCACTCAAGGGTTCAAGCGACCAAGTGAGTGCACCTTTTTTATACCTTACGGTACGTGCCAACGAGTTACGGTGTGTGACTAACTGTCAAATGGATTTCCCGTTTTAGATTCCCCAGAGGGAGGGTGGAGCGAGGCTCTCTTAAGTACCCAATCCCCTTAGGCTCTTATCGCTTGGTGTCAGGAATAAACAACGAGTCCTCTAAACTAGTCTGTCACGACGAACTACAAGTAATGATTATCTCGGTGTCTTCACAGCTTTTCCTTATAAAAAGGTAGTGAGTGAAGGAAGACATCGAACCATTACTTAGCCTTAACAATGAATTTGATTACACCCCTTTCAACTCACTATAGAAACGATTAATTAAAGCACAAATTATACACATCACAAGACATGATTTCGGGGCCGATTCAAAATATCCCCAGTGGAGTCGCCAGACTGTAGACAACAGAACCTGGGCGACGCTGTTCTAGACTCGCGGCTTAGTTGGGAGTACGAAATAACATGGAGTCGCCACCCGGTGTGAACCGGGACAAAGATTTAAGGACGCACACACCCCTCACAAGGGAAGACCTCAAACCGTTGTGTTTGGAATGGTCCCTTACTTATGTCACTTGTGATGATATAATTTGTGCAATGAACTAACCAAGTCTACTCAATAATCATGCTCAAGGGTACTTAGATCTAACATGCTTTCATCCAAATAACTCCACGCAATGTAACACAACGAGCATATTGAACCATTAAACCGAAATAAACGAATAACTAATTAAACATAAACATAAACTAAACAAAACATCATGCATAAAGAATAAAGAAACAACATGCCTAAATAACATAATCATGCTTCGAACATTAAATAATAAACTAAATTAAATCATGCTCAAAATAATAAATAAACAACCTACGAACTATAACATGCTCAAATACAAATTTTGGATGAGACAAGATATATGTATCTTAAATGGTACATGTCGTTGTATCCCGAGTGCAGACCTCAATACCGTCCGTTCGGATTCGGCTACGAAATTTACGTCCGGGTTTCCATCCGATATACCACAAAAGGGAACACATATCCCGCTCATCCAACAATCACATCATGCTCCAAACGACTCTCATGCAATAATATTCTTAAAATAAATAAATTAAAACGAAAGATATGAGTGAAAAGGTGCCCTCAGGTCTAACCTCTTTTGTTGTCTCAGGAAAGGGCGTTACATGTCCGTTGGAAGGGTGAATGATCCGCTACTCTTTTAGTTCACCAACTCAACGTCTTTCCTCGCTGTTTTGATGTTCGGGCTGTTGTTTTTACTCCGTTTCGCTGCTACATTTCAGGTCACTGTTTTGATTATTTAGGGGACTGTTTTTGCGGTTTTTGAAGGGTTTGGGGCTGTGTTTTGTCACTGCTTTAGGGGCAGTTTTTGGACTGTTTTTTTAGTGAAGTTTTAGGGCTGTTTGGGGGGAATTTGTGGTAGTAAAGTGAGCAATTTATTTAGGAGGCAGTGGGCATGTGGCGGCTTTAGCGTGAGGTCATGAGGCGTGATTGACTGGAGGTGAGAGAGTGTGTGAGAGACGTGGCTTGCGTAAGTTGAGGGCAAGGTGTGAGGACGTGAGTGGGCTTTGTGGCGTTAGTTGTGAATGGGTTAAGGGGCTGGCGTTGAAGGGCTTCTTGCGTGTGTGAGCTAGTTGAGTAAAGGCAATGGGCGTTTGTTGGCAGGCTAATGGGTAGTTTACATGAAGCTTGGTTTGTTTGATACGGTGAGTGCGCAGGTCCAAGGAACGGTTCGGTGGGCTTCACGTGAGAGTGCAAGGTGGCTTTATGTGAGGTAGGTTAGTGGTGCGATAATGGCAGGTCAAAGGCGAGGTGTGAAGGCAAGTGTGGTGTGCTTGTGAGGCAGCGTGAAGGGCAAAAGGGAAGGGTTGAAGTGATGAGTGGGCTGCTGGCTGGAAGGGAAATTGGCGTGAGTGGGTGATAGTTTTTTGCGTGAGTGGAGGGAGTTGATGCGTGAGTGTGAGGACGTGGATGAGGGCTGTTTAGTTTTAGGGTTTGTGGTTCCTTTTGGCCGAGAGAGTGGATAGAGGCGTGAAGGTGCTTAGATTATTTTCTGTGTTTTCGTGAGAATGAGCCAGCCAGTTGGTGTGAAGGGGAGCTACATGAATGAGGGTTTCTTTTTCTTGTGATGCCAAGTTGTAGGGCTGACTAGGGTTTTCTTGTTTTTTACCGTGAGGGAGAGAGGCCAAGAGAGATTTAGGGTTTCATTTCTTTGTCGTGAATGGTCTTTTGGTTTGTGTCGTGTCACGTGAATCAGAGGAGCTGCGTGGCTTTGTTGAAGGGTGAAGACGTGTATCTTTGCTGCTTAGCCGATAGTGTCTTGAAGGGTGCTCCTCTGCGACTAGGGTTTTGGTCTGTTTTTTAGAGAGAGAAGACTATGTGGGTTCTTAGGGTTTCATTTGTTTTGTTAACGAGTGAGTGAAGTGAAGAAAGGGTGGAGTGAGCTGGGCAGTGTGATGAGTTTAGGTTTATTCGTTGATCAGGCGTGAGGAGAGAAGATAGGTTGTTTTAGGGTTTGTCTTTTTATCTTTTTTTGTGAGTTGCCGTGTATTAGGAGTGAATGAGAGAGGAAGGTAGGGTTTAGTTTGTGTAGTTTATATAGAGAGGGAATGTAGGGTTTGCATGGTTTTGAAAGGAAACAAAAATCAATTAATTTATGTATGTATTTAATTTTAATTATTTAAGGCAGACATTATGTAATTTAGGTGGTGAATTATTTAAATTAGGTGATTGATTTAATTTTAATTAGGTTTAATAATTAGATTTAGTTTAATTTGATTTTAATTTGATTTAGTTTAATTTCAATTTAGTTATTTAATTTAGTTATTTAATTATTTTTTAATTCAATTTAATTTGTGACATTTATTTTAAATGTTTTAATTATTTAATTTGTGAGATGTGATTTAATGGGTTTGGTGTGTTTTAAAATAGAGGTCCAACAAGCGAACCCGAAGCGAAACAAGCGAGTTAAATCCGACCAAAATATCAATTTCCAACTTTACCCTTCCGACGTCCGTTTCCCGCGGCTTTCACAATCAAAGAAGTAGTGTCTCCATACGAGACTCATCATCGGGACTTATATGTAAAAATGCAGTGTCTACAGACATCGACTCCGTGAAATGGCAAAGTGCCATGAAATCCGAGATAGACTCAATGCATGAGAATCAAGTTTGGGACTTGGTTCCGCTTCTCGAAGGAATTGTTCCTATCGGTTGTAAATGGGTTTACAAGAGGAAGCGCGGGCCAGACGGTAAGGTTGAGACTTACAAGGCCCGACTGGTAGCAAAAGGTTACACGCAGCGACCTGGCGTCGACTACAATGAAACTTTTTCGCCGGTAGAAATGCTTAAGTCTATCCGGATTTTGCTTTCTATAGCTGCGTATCATGACTACGAGATTTGGCAAATGGATGTCAAAACGGATTTTCTAAATGGATTTCTTGATGAAGAAATCTATATGGAACAGCCGGAAGGTTTTGTGTCCAGCGAAAACTCGGGCATGGTATGTAAGCTTAAAAAGTCCATTTATGGACTTAAACAAGCTTCACGAAGTTGGAATCTTCGATTCGACGAGATTATTAGATTGTCAGGTTTTCTCAAGAATTCAGAAGAATCCTGTGTGTATCAGAAGGCCAGTGGGAGCATGGTCATATTTTTAGTCCTATATGTTGATGACATCCTAATCATTGTGAATGATTTAGGTATGTTACAAAGCGTCAAAGCATACCTCTGTAAGAATTTCTCCATGAAGGACCTGGGAGAAGCTTCCTATGTTTTAGGGATAAGACTCTATAGAGATAGAAAAAGGAGGCTGATTGGGTTATCCCAATCAACGTACATAGATAAGATCTTGGAACGGTATAGTTTTGGTAACTGTAAGACAGCAAACATACCGTTCAGACATGGGATTCATCTTTCTAAGAAGATGTGTCCACAAACAAAAGATGAGAAGGTTAGAATGTCTAACCAACCTTATGCTTCGTGTTTGGGTAGCATAATGTATGCCATGTTATGTACGAGGCCTGATATCAGTTTCGCTGTTAGCGTAACTAGTCGATATCAGTCCAATCCAGTAATGACCATTGGATGGCCATTAAACATATCCTAAAGTATCTTAAAGGTACCAAGGATAAGTTAATAATTTATGGAGGAAACGAACTACAGGTTAATGGGTATACAGACCCCGATTTCCAATCGATCCCGATGATAGAAAGTCTACATCTGGATTTGTCTTTACCCTTAACGGAGGTGCAGTTTGTTGGAAGAGTTCCAAACAGGGATCGACAGCTGATTCCACCACTGAGGCAAATATATTGCAGCGCTTTTGAAGCTGCAAAAGAGGCTGTGTGGATAAAGAACTTTATCACAGAATTGGGAGTTGTCCCAAGTATCGAAATGTGATTCTGTTATACTGTGATAATACTGGAGCCATTGCGCAAGCAAAGGAACCGATGGCGCATCAGAAGTCGAAGCATATGGAACGCAAGTACCACATCATTCGAGAGATTGTGTCGCGAGGGGATATTGTCGTGTGCAAGGTACCAAGTAAAGATAATGTAGCAGACCCGCTGACGAAGGACATACCTCCGAAGCTGTTTGATAAACACGTGGAGTCGATGGGTATTAGATACAATCGTTATTGGAACTAGAGCAAATGGGAGATTTTTTGGTTGGTGCTCAGAGCGCCAATTCCCGGTTGTATTTCTTATGAATACTTCTGTAAAAATTATTATTATGAATAATATATGCAGTTTCTATAATATAATTTATCTTTTTATATGGTAAAGACGTAATGACCTTAGAATGATTAGTCATGGTACTGTTGCAAAAGCGTCGCAACTGACATTGAGTAGTATCATGACGTTGTCATTCTCAGACAGTTCCTGGTCAAGGTTTACACTACTTGGTCAGTATAGTAAACCCGTTAAGACTGGTACATGTCATATACTGGAATATATGATTCCAATGGTTTCTCAATAAACCATTAGTCTTGGAGACTAGTATAGACGTGGGGGTTTATAGGCAGATAAACACTGAACGACTCACCGAAGATTCTTAATGGATGGTACACCAACGTCAATAAGAATCTTCTCGGGTTGAGTAGCCTTGTGATTCTTATTGAGATGCCATTGTGGGCACATGAGACATCTTCTGCACTTAGATGGCAGTCACGTCACCAATCTATTTAGATCAGACCTCCGCCTGTTCGTTGGGTGTAGATAGATCCTCAGGGTGTCCTATGTGTATCAAGATAGGATCTGTCAGTTCTGTGTACCAGAGCATAGGTAGTCCATATGATTAGCAATCAGATAAAACCATGGGCCCGTGGTAAAGTTTAGAAGCTAGTTCTAAACATTCTTTTAGAGATTGCTAATAGAATAGTCGACGGATAATCCCCGTAGAGATTTGACGTTTACATCTATATCTCTGGGATTTATCCGGATACCTGTGACGGAGGAATTATACATTTTCCATGACCTCGACCTGTATGATTCAGCGAATTATCCGTGATCGTCATAATTTAATGGGTGGATAAATTATGGACACGAATTTTGATTTCGTGACGGATATACCTGAATTTAGAGAGTCTCAATAATGAATATACTCGTAGAGCACTAGAGCAACATTAATAAATAATATTGATATTTATAAAGTCGTTTAAAGGTTAAACGCAAGATACGTGCAAAAGGGACCCGATAGTCATTTGATTAATTATTGTGTATTTACATTTAATACTTGATTAATTTAAATACACATTAATTAATAGTCAAATTGAGATATTTGACTATATCCTAATTGAATATATGTTATTTGATATTTAATGTAAATATAATACATATATTTAATATATTTGTATTTAATTAATTAATTAATTATTTAATTGTTAAATGATTAAATAATTAAAATATAAATATCTTAACTTTGGATAGTTGGTTTAAATGATGAATTTGCCTTTGTTGACTTAAAATAATATCTATAAAGTGTTTATTAGATATTTGTATTAAGATAAGCAATTAACTTGAAATGAAATTGAAATGAAAATTGGTGTATATGCTTGTGATGAATTCGGCCAAGGGTTTATTTTTTGAACAAGTATATATTGTTTTCTTTTTCATTTCATTTCTAACCTAATACACTTTACAAAGAACTCCCCATTAAAAACAAGAGAAGCAAATGTGGAAGAAAAGAAGAAACTAAGAAAAAGCTTGGGTAAGTTTTTCCAACTTACTATTAGATAAGAAATGTTCCTTATGATCTAGGCAACATCTTGTGATGTTCTTAAGTTATTATTTTCTTTATTCTTTGTGTTTTTGATGATGGAAGTTTTGTTGGAAGTGTTGAGCAGGGTGATGAAGAAGCTTGTGACTATTGTAGTTGTAAGCATTCTTTTATGGTTTTGGAAACCTTGTTGCTAATCTAGAGTTGTTGATCCACTCTAAGATGACCTATGATTTGATCTTGAGTTGTTTCATTGTGTTGAGACTTTGATTGGATGGAAGAATGATGATTAAGTAATTGATTTAACCAATTTGGTCTAATTTGTTCATTTTGAAGAATTTGAAAAAATTGGGTTTAAGACCTCATCCAATTTGGGGCTTTTCATTTATGTTGTGTATTTGGATGTATATATGATGCATATAAAGTTTCATGTTGATTGGATTATATCTTGATGTGTTTTTGAAGCATGAAATGACAAAGCACAATTTGGGCACCAAAGTGGTGCATTCGGCCAAAGGTTGGATTTTGGGGGTTTTGGTTTTTTTGGTGTTTTGATGTTTTGAACATGCTAAGTTCATCTTAGAAATGATTTAGAATCATTCAAAATTGATTTGATCAATTTCGGATTAAAATGGACTAAATACCAAGTGTAAGGGCAATTCGGTAAATTCACTTAAATATGATTTATTTGAATTTTATTTCATAATTTGATTATTGGATAATTAAATAAATATGTTTATTTAATTAATCCGAGAAAAAGTTTTGAAATCGGAAAATTTGATTTTCCACCGCTTCCGCTGCGTTACCGGATTCTGCCCCTAAAAACCCTTACACAAAGTGGCTCGAGGCCGATGTTAGGTGCCTTTGTTAGAAAAAGAATTTGTGAGAATCTCCCAAAGCTGTCTAAATTTCGATCTGAAAAAGAAATTTCAAGATCGCGAATTTTGGGATCTACCCCAACTCACCACTAGTGTGGTACGTTATGAACAGTTATTAAGAGATGAGGAACAAATGAAAATTTCCAGCAAAGGAACTTATTACAGGAACATCAATTATGAAATTGGCGAAATGGACATCGAATCGGCCGACTTATGCTTGGCCGAATTGGTTAAAGGGAAGCCGTACGTTTGCAAGGTGTGGGCTGAACCCCAAGCCAAAGAAAAGAACAATAAAAAGAGTAGGAACTTCTCTTTCGATATTACGAAATTCGATGCCATATTCGATCAATTATATAAAGACAAGCAAATTTATTTGAGCGATCGCCACACATTGCCAAGCGCTGAGCAAATCGGTGGTAAAAATATTATAAGTGGCATAATGCATGGTCTAACTCAACTAATAATTGTCTTGTTTTTCGGAATATTTTGCAGGATGCCACAGAATCTGGACGAATAACGTTAAAAAAAATGGCGGTGGTAGACAACCTTTTTCCAAAGCCGATAGAATTAAACATGATCAACTCGGACCTTACCAAAATGAACTTGCCAAAGTTCAAGTTGGTCCTAGATGAAGATCATGATTGTCATCATCCGAGCGCTCTGGAAAGGATCAAAACACCCCAAGAAGGGAAGGATCGATGAAATCTGTGTGCACGGTGCAAGAACAGTATAAAGTGGATTAGGGAGTTGGAAGATACCTGTGAAAGGCCAGTAAAGAAAAAACCAGTAGCATGGCAACCGAGGACCTTCGCCCCAAGGTTCTACGGTGAGAATTCAAACTTCTTCCAAAATGTAAGGACGTTTAGGCCGAAAATTCATCTGCCCAACGTATTGCATTCATACCGGAGGCCATATTCGGAGCAACGTCTGGGAAGGAACTACCCTCCTGTGGAAGAAATGACAAGGACACAACTGAGACGACACCAGAGAATTTATGGTCGTATGATGCGCCAACAAAGCGAAATGAAAGTCACCACAGGCCATAGGGAGAAACCAGATATGAATAGTAAAGAGAGTGACGATAGAGAAGGGACAACTACGAATTGTGATGAGCTTACCAAGTTTGATAGACGAAAATGGGACGAGACAGACGACGAAGAACCCCATGTTGTCATTCATATCGGCAGTATGCCACCGGTTATGGCTAATCATTACTTGTTGTCCGACAAATTCAAGGGGGACAACAGTGAAGGGTCTAGAAATAACGAAGATGTCTATGATGGTGATGAAACAAAATTTGCAGCACTCTCGATAACATACAGAGAGGCTTCGGACGAGGAAATGACTGACATAGAAGAAGAAATAGACATCGGGACTGAAGCACCAAGAAGAGGAATATCACATAATCGACTTCTCAAAGAATTGTATGAGGCCGGAAATCCTGCAGTCGGAACGCTAGGAGAAGACTTGGGACGATCCCCATACCTCGTCCTATATGGAACGCCCAAAATAAAACGGACCATTACCAGGGCAGAAAAGCGAAGACTGGTCGTCAATAATGTCTCTCACAATGCGTCGGTCACATTACCACATTCTAGATGGGACATGGAGGGAGTACTACCTTGGGCCAATGCCAGGAACGAACAAGCAATGAAGGTAGGCCTATCAGGGAAAGTGATATTCCCAAAACCACCACCACAAATGACGAAACACCTGCGACCATTGTATGTAAAAGCAAAGGCCAATGGGATACCCATCACCAAAGTATTGATTGAAAATGGATAGGCCATCAATGCAATCCGATTTAGGATGTCAGGACATTTAGCAAAGTCAGAAGGCGATCTCATCCCTACAGAGGTGGTGCTCATAAGTTTCAATGGAGGGGCGACGGCAGCCAAATGGGTCGTGCCGTTAGATTTGCAAGTAGGGAGCACTACGAAGACAGTAGTGTTCTTCGTTATAGATGGACCAACCACATATAACATGCTCTTAGGACGGAATTGGATCCACGACAGCCAATGCATTCCTTCATCCCTTTATCAATGCCTAGTTTTCTGGAACCAGAGAGATGAAGTGGAAATAATACATGCTGATAACAGATCTTTCGCTGCAGAAACAAATTAGGCCGAATACTTCATGTACGAGGGAAATTACGGGCCGACCAGGGTTTTGAATGAAGAAGAAAGTTCGGCCATCGTGGCTCAAAACGACGAGCCATACCTCGCAAGTCTGTTAAATGATTTGTTCACGCAAACAAGGCCAACCACAGTGGTATTTGGAGAGCCAATGCACAGTAATTCAAATGAAGAAAAACAAGCAGAGTAAAGAACAAGCCACACTCACGGCCACCAGGGCCAACTTAATGGCCTATGTAACGGAACGAGAAGATGAAGCTGAAACTCAGGCCGCTATTTTAGCCTTAAGGGATAAATTGTTAGCACACCAGACAAAAGACAGAATAAGAGAGGCATGCAGGGTAGATTGTTTGATGGAAGGGAGTCACAAGACCGAACAACAAATGAAAGAGGAAGAATACGCTCTGAATGAGCGGCATAAGGCGAGCATCACAAGGGTACATGATGTGTTGGATGAGGTAACCTAGGAAGTGAGGATGATAGACGAATCACTTACATCAACAAGGAA
Organism: Zanthoxylum bungeanum; assembly: GCA_019454045.1. NCBI lineage: Eukaryota > Viridiplantae > Streptophyta > Magnoliopsida > Sapindales > Rutaceae > Zanthoxylum > Zanthoxylum bungeanum. The sequence goes on from SKCR01034374.1 coordinate 20,185, forward strand.
CTAAAGCCCAGGTACGTGAAAAATTGATCCATTTGTTACAAAAATATAAAGATTGTTTTGCTTGGGACTATCATGAAATGCCTAGTTTAGATAGAACGTTAGTAGAACATAGGTTGCCAATTATGTCAAACCATAGGCCGTATAAACAACCTCCTCGGAGGTTTGCACCCAATGTCATGCCTGACATTAAGAAAGAGGTTGAACGCCTTTTGGAGGTGAAATTCATTAGGACGACCAGATACGTAGAATGGTTGTCAAATATCGTCTCTGTCATGAAAAAGAATGGAAATCTAAGAATATGCATAGACTTTAGGAATTTAAACTTGGCCACAACAAAAGATCAATACCCCATGCCGACGGTAGATTCCCTAGTGGACTCCACAGCAGGGTACCAGGTATACACTTTTATGGATGGGTACGCGGGACACAATCAGATCTATATCACCGAAAGCGATATACATAAAACGAATTTTAGGTTCCCATGTTCTTTAGGATGTTTTGAATGGGTGGTGATGCCATTCGGTCTAAGAAATTTCCTGGGTTTTCTAGTACACCAGCAGGGAATTGAGATTGATACCAATAAATCTCGGGCAATCACTGAAGCCAAACCACCCCGAAGTAAGAAAGAGTTGCAAAGATTTCTAGGGCAAATTAACTTCTTAAGAAGATTTATCTCTAACTGTGCAGGAAAAACTAAAGTGTTCTCATCGTCTGGACCGAAGAACATCAAAACGCTTTCGAGAGCCTGAAGAAATATTTATCACAGCCGCCAATGATGGTACTCCCTGTGCCAGAACGACCAATGAAGTTATATATATCAGCCGAAGAGCAATCCATAGCTGGGATGATCGCGCAAGATGATGACATGGACGTCGAAAGAGCCATCTATTATATCAGCAGACAATTGCTGAAATATGAATGTAATTATTCTCCAATGGAGAAATTGTGTTTGGCTTTATATTTTACATGTACTAAATTGTGAGCCTACCTTAGGCCGATTACAGTGTACTTAATCACTAAAGTTAATATAATAAAGTACATGTTCTCTCGTTTTATTTTGCATCAAAGAGTTGGTTTCTGGTCATTATCATTATCAGAATTCGATATACGGCATGAACCTCAAAAGGCTATAAAAAAACAGGCATTGGCAGATTTCTTAGCTGATCACCAATGTTTGAGTACCATTAGAGAAATGGAAATGGAATTAGATGAATGCAGTTTGAAACCATGGACGATGTATTTTGATGGATCTAGCACGACAAAAGGAGCAGGGATAAATCAGTCTAATGGGAGAATCATTCCATTTCATAATCAGGTTAGAAGAATATTACACCAACAACCAGGCCGTATATGAGGCCTTGATATTTGGGGTTGTAAATACTCCTCAATATGGGAGTAACACACGTGTTCATTAGAGGAGACTCATGACTAGTAATCCAACAGGTAACGGGAGCCTTTAAATGCCAGAGCCCATCAGTCATGGCACTATCAGATGTAGCCAAAGAGTTGCTAGATCAATTTGACGTTGCGGAGCTAGAACTCGTTCCAAGGACGAATAACGAAGTGGCCAACAACTTGGCCCAAGCAGCCTCTGGATATAAACAGACAAGCATAGATGGCATATATAGGAGCGAAGAGGTCAAGCTAGCCCTGATGAGATGAAAGAGAATGATGGATGTCATGACCGTTGAGGTCCAAGATGAGAACGATTGGAGAAAAGAGATCATAGAATTCCTAAAACAACCCGAAACTGGGAAAGATCGAAGGCTGAAACTCAAAGCCTTGAACTACGTGGTGTCGGGAGATATGTTATATAAAAAATGCCCAGACGGCCTGGTATTGAAGTGTGTAGGGCCATCGGAATCCAGAACTATTATGGCCGAAATACACGAAGGTGTTTGTGGGGCTCACCAGGCCGGAATAAAGATGAGGTGGTTGATCATACGGAGCAGATATTATTGGCCGAAAATGGGAGAGTCGTGCATATCGTATGCGAAGGGGTGCGTTGCTTGTCAGAAACATGGGCCCATTCAGAGGGCACCAGCAACTGAAATGGTCACTGTCATTAAACCATGGCCGTTCATGGGATGGGCGATAGATTTGATAGGGAAAATCTATCCTGCATCTAGCAAGGGACACACCTTCATCATCGTCGCCATAAATTACTTTACCAAATGGGTGGAAGCAATTCCGGTAGTGGAGATTTCTCAAGGGAAAATTATCAAGTTCATAAAAGAACACATCATCCACCGATTCGGTATCCCATAAACAATAATGGTGGATCATGGTACTTCATTAAATGGCGAAAATGTAAAAAGTTTCCTGGCCGAATACGGGACCCGGCTAGTAAACACTACTCCATATTACCCCCACTCAAATGGTCAGGCAGAATCGTCCAATAAGACCCTCAAATGGTTGATTCGGAAAATGGTAACGGACAATGCCAGACGATGGGATGAGTGTTTGAGTCAGGCTCTAAGGGCATATAGGACGTCACCGCGAACGAGTACATCGATAACGCCATTTCAATTAGTATATGGTCAAGAGGCCGTATTACCAGTTGAAGTTAATATTGAATCAGTGATGTTGCAAAAAAAATTGACAAGGGAAGATTACAGCGAAGCAATAATCCAAAATTTGTTGGAATTGGACGATATAAAATGCGATGTCATAAATCGTTTGGACACACAAAAGAAAAAAATGGCCAAGGGATATAATCAGAAAGTCATGGCTAAATCGTTCAGAAAAGGCAAATTAGTATGGAAAACTATATTGCCACTTGGAGCCAAAGATCCGGCATATTGAAAATGGTCGCCTAATTAGGAAGGCCCATTTGAGGTAGACAACGTATTGCAAAACAGAGCTTACCATTTAAAAAATTTGAATGGAAAAGTGCATGATAGGGCGATAAACGGTAAATACTTGAAAAAATATGTACCCTCATTATGGGAGAACGAGAACGTAATGTCTTTGCAATAAGGACAAAACTAAGTATATAAAATGTATTTTTATTAATTCAGGACGAAAATGTTCTAAAAAATACAACGTTTGGACGATGCAATGTCCTACAGTATTACATGATTATTGGCTGGCCGAAGATCGCTGAAGCTCGTCAGGCAAATCCTTCAGAAGCGAGAACTTCTCCCCCAGGTTCCGCCATTCTCTCTGCATCTCAGTATCGGCCCTCATTAGATCGGCCAGGCCCTTCTCAAAATCAACTCTGGCCAAATCCATGAATTCAGCCATAGTGGTAGTAGCCTCAGCTACCAGAGAGGCGACCCATTTCTTCTTGACATCCCTCCTCATGCGGCTTTCCTCTATCTGGCGCTGGATATCCTGTAACTGTCGTTCTAAATCCAACAGCCAGGACTCCTCGATAATCATTTCGTTCGTAGACTCTCTTATAATTTACCGAAGGTTATCAATAGTGTCTCGAAGCCTATCATTCTTAGTTTTTGATGTGCGCAGCCCGGCCTTCTGGCTATGAACGGTCCGATAACGGAGAATAAGGGCCGTGACCTTGTCTTACAAGTCTTGGAGAGAGAGTCGGTTTTTCATTGAAATGGGCAAAATAGGAAGACCCAGCAGTCGGTCTAGCTCGGAAGAAGCTTTTTCCAATTTAAGCATATTCTCTGGCAGGGCGGCTTGGCCGATGTCAATTGTCATGAGCGATGCATATTGGCCAAGGACCTCCCGAAGGGCCTCCAAGTCTGTGGTAGCCTAGGTCGGGAATAGGGGAGGCAAGGAAGAAGCAGAGCCTAACAGATCCATATCGCTCAAAATATCCTAGACCGATTGCAAGAATTGATCTGACGCCTGATTACAAAAAAGCCACATTTAGTAAATCAAACCAGAATAGACGAAGAAAATAGAGCATAAGGAAAAACCACTTACAATTTCGGGCCTACGGGCAGAACTGGACGGTTCAACAACAGATGGTGTAGGGGCTTCCAGTGGCAATATCGGTTCTTCCCTAGGAGATTGGACTGGGAGAATTGGAGATGACGCTCGAAGGGGAGAAGTAATAGGAGTCGAAAATGATGGTTGGTCGGAAGTAGCTACTTGTTGAATTGCAGGATCAGGAGATGCAGGCCGATGGAGGGCAGAAAAATGAGCTGAGAACGACTGCCGATCACAAGTAGAGGCTTCTTCCGCTAAAGGGACTGGAGAGGTCGCCCGACAAGGAGATGGTGAAGGGGCTAAAGATGATGGCTGTTCTGGAATCGAGGCCTACATTGTAGGGTCCGGATATATTGCCTGTGAAGGCGATGACTGTTGCGACACGGCTACTGACTGAGCATCTGCAGGAGAATCAGAATCGCAAGAATCAGAAATATGAATAACCTCCCCTCTTCATAAATGCGACAAAGTACATCGTCTTTGTACATAGACCGAGCCTCTTCTAATAACTCCAATTCGGCCAAACTAAAAAGGTCGTCTATATCCCTATAACTTCCCATAAGCCCTGTCACGGCCATCCTGCGTACCAAGGGGTAAAGCCATTTGAGATGACGCCAAAGAGGCCCGTCATCCGGCCAAATAGGTTCTGGCAGAATAGGCTCGTCATCCGGATCCTGCACAGTTGGGACATGATCATCCAAAGGGGGGCATTCAAATAGAGGATGGTCTCGTGTCATTTCCTCGAAAAACGGGCGCGAACGGTCAAATTCTACACTTGGCCCTGTACCTTGGGGGTCAACTCCGGGCGAAGGATCGTTAGCAGCTGTTTCGCCCTGTTGTTTTGTGATTGGAGCCTCGGCCGCTTCAGCGTTGTCTGATGGAAGTTGAACGATCGGGACTACGGTGGGTTCAGTTTACCCATACGGACCCTTAGCCACGGGAGCTTCGGGCTCCGGAGCTTGATTCGCTCCAGGTATGGCAGAAGATGGCTCCGTCCTAAGCACCTTCACAAGATACAGAACTTATAAAATCCCAAGTTAAATTTCAGGCCGATATACAAGAAGGGCATAGTTTCAGATTGTACCTTGGCGCGAAGTATGAGGGGCACATCCGAATCAGAGCTATGAGTTAGGGAAGGCTGTTTCCTCTTGGCCTGTTTAATCTTCTACGGCTTGGTTGCCTTGACCGGTTTCTTCGGCCCCGCCGACTCCGAGGACTTGGAAGAAAAATGGATGGTGGAAAATACCTGTGCAGAGGACAAATAAAAGAGTCTATCCCGACCAGACGGCCAAAAACAGTCGAAAAGAGAATGTACCGAAGTGCACAGAGAAAAGGAGACTACAATAAAGGAAGATATCAAAGAACGGGTCTCTGAAAAATATTGATCTATGTCCGAGAATGAAAGAACTTTAAAACGGTCCGATGAAACAGAGCGCGTATGGAAGAATGGAAGAGGCCATCCTTGAACGAGACTGAATTGGCGGACATTGAAGTTAGGCGAATAGACCTCCACCCCGGCCTTGCCATTGGCCCCGGTTAGGATGTCATGAATCAAATCGCGGCTACATAAAAACTTGCGCCATATGCAATGAATTGATTCATCCTCTTCTAACTCATGGATTTCATAGACGAAAGAAGGGTTGTCTCCCAGGGAGAAAGGAAAGAAAGAAGGGACCCGAGACAAGGTATAGAAATATTCAAAAACAGTGCGAGGAAGGAGAGAGGTTGGCCGAAGTTGGGCAAACAAAAGGCCAGCACAAGGATAAGAATGATTGGACTCAATTGAGTCGAAACGGGGAAATAGGCTCTAAGCCAAAGCTGAACGAGCCATAGAGGGACAGAGGCGATCAACGAAGCTCCTGACCGAAGTTGTTTTTGAAGAACGGCCAACCCACGATAAATGGAAGCCAACAAAAAGGATGTCAGGTCCAAACGACGACCATTGGTAAGGTCTGAAGAGATGTGAAGGTAACCCACCACGGGTTTCTAGCTGGGCGCGCAAATGATATACTTTCAAAGCCAATAATGAAGTAAAGCCGTACGCTCCAGTATTGAGACCGGACCGGCCGATTTGGAAAATGCAAGGAAGAAAGCAGAGTAAGATGAGAAGGACGAAGAGTCAATTGAAGGAGGGGGAAACGAAAAGTTGTACAGGCAAAAATGGTCGTACCCAGAGGGGCCAACCCGGTCAGAGCGCTGATATGACGAAGAGTGATGGTTAAAGGACCAACAGGAAAAAGGAAACATTATAATCTGAGGACCAAAAGAGTAGTGAAATGGAAAACATGTTTCGGTCAAAAGGAGGCAAATCCAATAAGAGCTCGATAAGTGAAAGGAAGCCGTGTTCTTCAAGAAAGGTGCGGGTATCTGAAAAGGGAAGGTTGGAAGTGGAAGGAAACAGTTGAGCCAACGGGGCCGTAGCGATGGCGTTGTCATCGACAAAAATGGGGCCTAGGGTGCATTGTCCATAGTTCTCATTGAGGACATGAACACCGAAAGCACTCATGGAGGAATCACCCAATGCCAACTGGTAGTCACCGAAAGTAGATGAGCTATTTTTGGGAGCAGAAGAAGAAGATGCCATTGATAACGAAGGTTGAGAATACAAAAGAAGAGAGTTTTGCAAAGGGAAAGTAAAGTGAAAACAAGAGCAAGCCAAACCTTTATATGACGAAGGTGAAAGGATCATCTTGGAACAAGTGTCACAGCCTAAATCGTCGAAGGAAGAAAGAGCGGGAGAATGAGAAAAAATTATAAAGTCGCCCTAGACAGGTGTCGTAACACGATTCGATGTAAGGGGGATCAAAATGATGTATGATGCAGGGTGACACTGAAATGACGTGAAATACGGCTCATTAATAGGCTTCATGATGAAACGTGTTGGAAAAGGTCGCTCATTTATTGAAGAAGTGATGGGCTCGCATGGGGAACGTAAAGGACGGCCCGAAAAAATAATATAACGAGGATTTGTAGGTCTCCATCTACCGCCCTGATTTCTACCTAAATCAAGAAATTCACCTCGATTTCACTTCCAACTCAATCAAAGTGAATTTAGGGGACAATTGTTGACAAAAGAAAATCGCCCCAGGACGACAAGGATGAAAGCAAGCAGGACGGACAAGTATCACGCCACATAACAATTTGTAAACAGGGCGACGAGGGGAAGAGCGATCAGAATAATCACCCTAGGACGACAAAAAAGTCAGGACGACTAATGCATATTTTAGTTGGTCCCACGATTTAAGCAGTTAGATAGTTTCTTTCACGATTAGGCAGTTATGGCACACAACTCAACGGTTGGAAGGCACGATCCAACAGTTGCAGAGAAGTTACAGACTAAAACCGTCCGAGCAGTTAGCAAGGCCCACTATAAGAGGCTCATTCATGCGAAGAAGAGAGGCCCCCGAAATAATGAAGACTCAAAATGAGCATTTTATTTTAATTTTGTAGCTTTGTAATCTTAGGACTGTAATTTGTGTGCTTTTGCCCTTTAGAGGCTTATTCACTTAATCAAACACCCCTTGCTGAGACTGTGTCTTAGGAGGTCTGAACCTTACACGTTCTTTTGATAAAAAAATGTGCAAACAAAAAATTTTATTACATACAAAGTTTTATTACATTAAAGAAAAATCATGCTTGATGATCGGCGTCTGTCGGGTCTGAATGAACTGTGGAGGTCGATCCTGCAACACTGCCATGAGCGAGCAATCATATCATCATCGTCTTTTTCTTGATGATGCTTGTGATAACTAGTACTAGTTTCTGAATGGGTATACTGGGAGTCAGAGTTATATTTTTCTCCATGGTAAACCCACGTCCGACAGGTCACTGAAATTACTGGCACGTATAAGTGATCCATTACTTTGCTCAAATGCTTCTTTCTCCTATTTAAACAGTTATATTACATGGACATTGCACACGACCTTCCGCATCAGCACTCGTTTCGCTGTTTCCATAAATACTTCCACCCCTTTATGGTATTATATACTCAATCTATTGGGCACATTCATCCAACTTCTATCCATATCAATAAAAATATCTACAAAATATAGCAAAATGATAAATTAATTATTTACTTTATATTAGATAAAGGAGCTTGAGTATATTATTCCATTTACAAGTTACAATATATTATTATTATTCAAGCAAATGATAAATTAATTATTCCATTTACAAGTTACCACCCCTTTATGGTATTATATACTCAAGCTCCTTTATAGTTATTTTTGTTATGAGCAAAAATATGAATGTGCTGCAAGTTATTTATAGGCAAAAAAAAATGAGTAAGAGTTCTAATGTGTGTGTGAGCGCATACTTGGACTCGACATGGCTTAGGACTTAGAATAAATTGAATTTGTATTTTTTTTATGTTATTGGTGGGCTTTCCTATTGGCTTGCTTGTTGACTAAGGAGCTTTGAATTAGTCATGAATTGCAGGCTGGAAACTTGAGGAGATTTTATGTTGGTGCATGGAAAAGATGTAAAAACTTTAGAAGGCAATAAATTTTTCGATTTTTAAAGGGAGAAAAGTAGAGTAATTCTTTGATATTACTATTATATAAATGACGTGATATCATAAATTAATAAATATATAATATGTGAAGTCGGTGGTATCAAGTCACTCATACAATAAATCAATAATATTTGAGGGCAGAACCCATAATTAGCTCCCTGAACTCTTATCCAACATCTCAATAGCCCATCAAACTTTTATTTTCACCCATTAGCTCACTGAACTTTTAAAAATCGTGTAACCAGCCCATTTACGTAACGCCGTTCCGCGCGAGTAACGAACTAAACGTTAAGTGAGATTGTTCAGATTTTTTTCAGTGCCACGTAGACTTTTTTGAACACGTGGAAGCAACTCATTCCACTCACTTCCACTTTCCCAATTGCAACCCCAACACAATTCTGCCTAATTCGCTTCTCTGTCTACCATGCTTATGTCTTCCCCGATCCCGATCTCGACGCTCTCTCTCTATCATTTCGTGTCACTCTGTCAGACTCGCTGGCTCTCTAAATCGTTCTCTCGGTGTCTCTCAAGCGATCAACGTCTCTGTCAATCGCTCTTCCATACTCCCTGAAGCCGCCATCGACGCTCTTCCATACTCTCTCAAGTCGCGGTCAATGTCTCTGTCAATCGCTCTTCCATACTCTCTCAGACCGCCGTCGACGCTCTCCGACATGTTATAAATGTATGTGCTTTCCCCGAAAAAACCTGAACCATCCCTCTCCTCTAAACTATTTTTGTTGTTGTTTCTGATTTCATTCTTTTGTAACAGAAAGCGAGAATTTAGGTGATGCCGTCATAGCTTCCTCTTCGTCGTCGTCAATTTGTCTTTCTCTAGCAGAGGCTTAGAGTTGTTGCAGAGTTGTTGCAGAGTTTGTGGTGATTATTTTTTATTTTGAATTAAAATTTGATAAAGTTTTGAAATTTAACAATTAATTTAACTTCGTCGTCAATTTGGCTTTCTCTGTGATGCTTTGAAATTTACCAATTAATTATTGTATTATCGAATTAAAAATTGATGTTGTGGTCCTCACTGTCGGATGTAGTTTCTGAATAATCAATTGAGAATTCCGTCTTTTGCTTAGTTTGTGCTTGTCCTTATGTAGTTGTAGTCCCAATTTGCAGGGAAAATGGGTGACAAGTTTGTAAAGTTGATTATTCACCATGGAGGTAGTTTTCATGACTATAGAGGGAAAAGAGAGTATGTGGGTGGACACATTGACGTTGTCGAGGATAAATTTGACTTGGACCACTTGTTGTATGTGAACGTGCAAGCCTATATAAAAGAACTGGGGTATGCTAGTGTGGGAGCTTTATGGGTTAATCATAAACATGTAGGGGATTTTTGCCTCGTTATAGATGACTTCATTTTGTGTTCAATTGCTGAGAAAGTAGGGAGTGGTGATAAGCTGGGCTTTTACATTGTGGGAGGGATTAAATTATTTCTAGATCTGAGTTCTCAAGTTTCAGAGAACAGACTTAACCAACCTATTGAGAATAATTTTATTGAAGAGAACTATAATGAATTTTACTTAAGTGAAGAAGAGGACGAAGAGTTAGTTGCAGCAAGAGAAAAAGTGAAGAAGAAAATTGAGCAGGCTGGTATTAGAGAAAAATCACAGAAAAAAATGTGCCAGAAGAAGCTGATGACTTACCTGAACTTTTTCTTGAAGCAGATGGTTTTTCAGAGGATGATTTAGAAGATTCTGAAGAGGATGAAGAACAAAAGGCAAAAGACGAAGATGAGGTTGGTTCTATTGTTAGTGATGATGATGAAGACATCATTGGTTGAGTGGAAAGGATCAAACAATTAAATATGATCCTACCAGTACAGTCCCTATATTTTGCATTGACATGGGCTTTAAGAATGTGACACAAGTGAGGCAAGCTATTGCTAAGTATGCAATTGTTAAAGGTGTTGGACTTCGTTATTACTCAAATGACAAAGACCGTATAAGAGTGCATTGTTTGGTCGGTTGTCCTTGGAAGCTATATGTAAGTATGGAGAGAAACAACAACACAATGATGCTGAAAATGTACACACCAAATCAAAAGTGTTACAAGGTGTAAAATAATCCAATGGCTACTTCAAACAACTTGGCTTTCTTGTTGAAAAAAGATTGCACAACAACCTGGGATAAGAGTAAAAGGCATAAAACATTTTTGCAAGTCTGAATATAAGCTAAATGTCAGGTGGACTATTTTCCAGAGGGTAAGAAAGAAAGTTCTCAAAGACATTGTAGGAGACTATATTGAACAATATGTGGACTTGCATGATTACTCCCATGAGGTTTTGAGAACAAATCTCTATTCAACTTGTGTGGTTGAAACCAGTAGAGAAGAAAGTACAAGAGGGGAATTCTTACGTTTCTATGTTTGCTTTAAGGCATGCAAAGAAGGTTTTATAAATGGGTGTAGGAAGGTAATTGATGTAGATGACTGTTTCTTAAAAGGGTTTTGTGAGGGTCAATTGTTGTGTGCCATAGGAAGGGATGGAAACAATCAAATGTTTCCAATTGCTTGGGCTATGGGCTGTGGTTCGGATAGAGAATGCTTATAATTGGGGCTGGTTTATAAGGTTGTTGAAATATTACTTGCCTTTAGGAGATGAGGAATGATACACTATCATGAGTGACATGCAAAAGGTAAATGTTTCAAGCTTAATAACCGTAAATGATTTGGTATGTAAATATAATATTTTGTTTTGATTATATGAAAATAATATTCTGTTTGATGGATTGCCAAGTTCTATATGAATATATAAGCTATTATCGAAATGATATTACTTATCGTTCCGGTTTGACATTACATAGTCTTTACTCAAGTTTTCAAATAATTTTTAAGTATAACCTCTTCTAGGTTTTATGGAGGGAAAGAAAGACTAACTAGAGGGGATGGCCGAACCATTTTGTCTTGACATTATATCTATATCATTCCTACATTTCTTTATAAAAAATGGAACTTCTTGTCTTGACATTATATCTTTTACTTTATATTAATTAACCACCGAATTATTCCAATCTCTTTAATCAAATCAATTACTGATGTTTCTTTAATTAGGGTCTTGACAAGGCATTAAGATAGGAGTTACCAGTTGTTTATCATAGGATGTGTGCAAGACACATCTATGCAGCTTGGGCAAGAGATGGAGGGGAGCAGAATGGAAAAAGTATTTTTGGAAGTGCGCAAAGTCAAGCAATGAGAATCAGCTGCAGAGGATTAAGGAAAAACTTGCAACTATGGGTAAAGATATTGTTCAAGACATGATTGAATATCCAATTCACCAATGGGTAAGAGCTTTCTTTCCAGAGATTACTAAATGTGATATGGTTGATAACAACATCTCTGAAACATTTAATGGGTGGATATTATATGCTCAGTATCTTCCTATTATTACTATGTTAGATGCGATACGTAGGATGGTAATGACTAGGATAACTCGTAGGCAAGAGTTTTCCAAAACATAGATTTGTGATATTTCGCCAATGGCAATGAAGAGGGTTGAGAGGAACAAATCAAAATCGTTTGATTGGAAAATGGTATTCAATGGAGAAGATGGATACGAAATTTTGAGTGTGAAAAATGTTCAAGTAAGACATGTTTTTTCTTTACTGAGACAGACTTGTACATGCCGAGAATGGCAATTGAGCGGCATACCATGTAGGCATGCTATTTTTGCCATTTATGCTGCCCACAAACATCCTGAACAATTTGTCTTAGATTGGTACCATAAAGACACATTCCTTAAGGCCTATAACTATTTTATGTACCCAATGCAAGGCAAAGAGGGATGGCAGAAAATAAATAAAGGGTTGATTTTACCTCCTCCTTACAAAGCTAAATTTGGTAGGCCTAAGTTAAATCATTGTAAAGACAATGATGAACCAAAAAACATTGGGAAGGCATCACGAGTTGAGAGGAAGATGACATGCTCATTGTGCAAACAACAAGGCCACAACAATACATCATGCCCAACAAGACCAAGAGGAATTCAAGTACTTCAATAATTATCGTTTTGTTAAAATTGCTTAACCTAGCTTTGGATATTAAAATTTATTTATTTGCTCTATTTGTGCATAAACAGACCATCAATGTAAGGAGAAGTTCATGGATGTTACAAGGAGACAGGGCTGTGAGCATGAGCATGCAAAATGCGAATGCTTTCTTGCAAAGGTAGCAAGGTGGGGTCAAACTAATACAGAAGCAAGTTCTACTCAAAATCCAACACCAACACTCTCTTCCAGCATTGCTAGTGGATCAAGAAGCATTCTAGGACATAAGTACAAAGGATTGCAATGGAACGGTTTTGATGCAGTCACTGGAAGGCAGCTTCAAGAAATTCGAGACAAGAAGATGACGCGTAAAGACTGATGGATAACATATTAGTTCAGATCATTTTGATGTTAGTAAGATATTTTAGATCATTTTGGACAAAACTCAAATATTTCATTTTGGATGATACTTTAATATTATACTTTTTGCTTGAATTTGGCTTCAGTGATAATATTATCAAAGTATATTGTAACTCAAATATATAGTATTATCGTTAATCATTTGATCCCTTGACCGCTTTTGGTTGTCTCTACTCTGCTTTAGAACATACGTTCCTGTTGATTCTTGGTTTCAATCAAAAAGCACAACGAAAAAAGTTTATAACAAAAGAAATCTAAAAACATATTGCATCAGCTCTTTTGAAGACAAATTTGCTTGAAAAAGAAGTAGGAGAAATTTTACCATCAAGCCCGAATGCGACCATGATGATAATATTCACAACATTACAAGATTCGTCAAGCACTCAGAGACAAAAAACATGTTTGTTACACACCTTAAATTAAACAAATATCATTATTCTAGGTACTATTGGTTAATTTAAGTCTATTATTTTATATTTTTCGTTTCAATATTCTGTTTCTTTTTCGTCTTTTTGTATTGTTATTGTGGACCATTTGTTGATAATTTAAGTACCATGAATTTGTGTTTAATATGTTGCGTCACCTTTATTCTAAAATTATTTATTAAAAATTATATATGATTGTGTTTAACTATTATTTTTTTAATATTGAAAATTTATTTATTTTAGTAGTGTTGATTAATGTTCAAATGAAATTAAATAGATCATTTGTAATTTTTTAAAGACATGATTGTGTTGATGATGGTTTATGTAGTTATAAAGAGTTCTTAACATTATTTTTTAGAGTTATGTAGGCTTATAGGTAAAATATTGAAGTTCAGGGGACTAATGAGATGTATTATAAAAGTTCAGGGGGTCAAATATGTGTTCTGTTATATTTGCACTGTTGGCTGCCACGTCATCAACTCCAAACGAAAAAAACTGACGTGGACGGTAAACGGAACGGCGTTACACACTGAATGAGTTTGTTACACCGTTTTTAATAGTTCAGTGGGCTAATGGGTGAAAATAAAAGTTCAGTGGGCTATTGAGATGTCACATAAGAGTTCAGTGGGCTAATTATGGGTTCTGCCAATATTTGAGTGATTTGTTCACTTTTATATTCAAAGTACGAATCTCATTATATGTATTTCCTTGAGGTCATGCACCTTAATGTCAATAATCAGAGACTTGCATTGATCTGTGTTTGGAAACTTTAAGAGTATGGGTATAGATCTCAATGATTAGTTGAAGTATGCGTAAGCTGGTTCAGACATATCGGTTATAAAAAAAGTGTTAAATAATAAAAAATAAATAAATAAATTGTAGTTTTATTTAAGAGTGGTAATGGGCCGGGCCAGACCTGAACTTTTTTACCGTCCTTAGTTTTATTTGAAACAACTCATATATATATATATATATATATATTATATTTATTGGCTAATGGTGTCATATCACCTATATAAACAATGGTATCAAAGAATTACTCATGAAATTTTATCAATTATTTAGTTATTTTTTATTATTATTTTATCATGTAAATTGTAAGATATCATTCGATTATTGCATATATGAGATAATATATATTTTTAAAAAAATGATGACACCCTAAATTACATTATTTTTCTCTTTGGTCAACACATTTTACTTTTCTATATGATTAGTCTTTAATACAAATAATGTTTAGGGCCAATTTGGTAATTTTGTAAGCCTGTAACTGTTTAAATAATTTATGTTAATTGTACTATAGAAATAATCAACTGTGAAAAAATTAGTTCAAAGTGTTTGCCGATTTACTTGCACACATATTTGAAGAGACGCGTATTTTCATTATTATATATAGTGTATGTATAATAATTGGTTACTAAAATAATAGTGTTTACAAATTCTTTATTTTTTTTTTTATAACTTCAAATAAATTGATAAGAAATAAATATTAGGTACAATTTTCATCAAATAATACCCACTTTATATAATTATTATAGCGTAACGAGCTATTCATTACAAATTCATTAACAAAAAAGATCTAATGTCTTATAAAATTTTGAAATGAAAATAATGATGATGATGATGATCAGTTTCTTAATTTTTTATTTTATTTCCTAAATTAGTAAGTTGGGATTATCTAATATATATGAGGATATATGTAGAATTTTATTGAGGATAAAATCATTATTTTCAAAATCGGACAGGATCGGCCGATTGGATTGAGAACTGGTCATAAGTCCGATCCGAAAAATCTTCAAAACTAAGTATTACAGAATGGTTAAAAATCGATGAACCAGATGAAAATTAGTGAACCGATCAACCCGATTTTAATTAATAGTTTTTTTTTTTCAAATTTTTATGAAAAGAATCAAAATTATTATCCCTAAAGTTTAAAAAAATCCATCAAAAATCAAAACTCAATCTATGAAATCAAAACAAAAATTCATTTGTAATTTTTAACTAATTAAAATTATTTATAATATATATCATGATAATTGATAATGTCAGTCAATTCAACCGATCGAACAAATAATTTATTGAACTTTTTAAATTAACGATTCAACTATTGATTCGGTTTCTAAAATATTAGATAAAACTGATTCTCAAAATCAGATTTTGAAATGATAATCCTGTTTTTAAACTTTTCAAATTATGTTTAGATTTCCAAAATACTTTAAAGCCTCCCAACGACAATCTCCAAACTCGCTCTTAAACTTTTGGGTCAACTTATATCTCAATTTTCACTCTCTAAATCCATGTTCGTGAGAAGGGGGTAAGATTTTTCATTTTTGCCACAAATTTATTAACAATACTAAAACTAATCAAAGTCAATTGACTACTAAAACTAATCAAAAGTCAATTGATTTGAATTTGTTTGGTGAACATATTAATAGTATTTAGTTGACATGTCTTGAGTTCGAGTTCAGGTGTGTATTTCTTGTAAGAGCATGAGGCAGTCAGACGTTTTACCTGCTCCGCTTAAGCCTAAGTTAGATGCTTTGACGGCAAAATTTCCAACGTTTCAAAGAGAAAAAAACATATTATATGCAATTAAAAATAAATCGGAGAAAAAATTTAGGATGTATCATTATTATTAAAAACTTGCATAATTTTATTACTGAAAGTTAAAAAAAAAATACAAGAAAAAAACACTCAAGACAATTCTTCCAAATTCTTCAAGAGAGAAAATGAAAGAAGCATGAAGAAAATAAGAGGTGAGCACCTCATTTTACAACTTTCCAAATTAAATACAAAAAATAAACTCTTATTAGTTTACTTTTTTCTTTTCCTTTTTTGACTTTTGACTTTTTATTTTTTATTTTTTTTATTTTTATTGATCATTTTGTAGACATTTGTCACAATCCACCTAAAGGTGGATTGTGACATTTAATCCTTTATATTTTTATATTTTTATTTTTTACAATGTTTTCGAATAATTAAAATTATATGCAACACACTTACTTTCTTTCTTCACCAATTTCGATCATGAAAATATCAGAACTAGAAAATCTTGAAGAGCAAAAAGTTGAAGATATTTGAGTCTTCTTTCATCTGGAACTGGAATCGCCTCAATCCGATATTGGAGTAAAAAGTTATGGGCAAAATACAAAACTTGCGTAAAGTTGAAATTTCTGAAATTGTACACTGTTAGAACACCCTTTCAAGTTTCTGGCCTCCAAAATCCAAATGTCACATCTATTTTTCTAGTTATGTATCCAAAATATTATTTCACCTACATAAGAAATAAAAATCACAATAAAATATATAAAACATGTTAGTTCCAATTTTATTGGCATGTGTCCGTGACAAAAAAAGTTCAATTGAGTTGTAATTTATCTTCTAATATTTGGAGCAATTGGACTGGTTTTTGCAAAGCTGCAGCATCGGCGTTAGTGCTGCATTCGTTGCAGAGTTCGAACGTGTGGCGTTGGTGGCACGTTCTCAATTGGGTTCGAACATGATCATTGCAGAGAGCAAACGTTCGAGTCACGTTCTTGTTGGTTTCAAACGAGATCATTCCAGAGAGCATCCGTTCATTGTGCGTTCGAGTGACGTTCGAATGAGTCTTTCCAGTGGGCACGCGTTCGAATGCGACTGTGATCTGAATGCGTTTTTGGCCATTTTCACTTTGAAAACCCCTAGCTTTTCACCCTACCTATAAATACAACTTGTAGCCGCCATCCCCATCAGTTGAAATAAAATTTCCTTGATCCAAAATCTCTCAAAGCTTTCAACCTTATTTGATTCCACCATTGAAGACTTCTTATCTCCTTGTCTTCTTCATTAATGGTGTGAATCCCTCTTTGATAAACCTTCAACACAATATAACCCAAAATTCCTAATCCTTCAGAGTTCTTTAGGAGGAAGATTAGTAGTCACAGTTTCGGCGTCAGAGGTGATACAATCTACTCAGAGATTTCAGAGGTTCTGAAGAAAACCGTGGGTCGTGGGCTTGAGGAGTTGCCTTGAGTTCTTGTAGTATTGAGGTACTTGAGTCGGTGGAGTTGCCACCATAGGTCTTGACCATCGCTGTAAGTTATTCTCTATATAGTGGATTGGGCTGGTAGCCGATATACCCGAAGTGATTTTTTTACTCGCACGAGTTTTCCACTTCGTCACCAAAATTACTTGTGTTGATTTTGTGTGTTTGATTTATATTTGCTGCTTTAATTTATTGCTATTGTTTTTATATTTGCTAAATATTTTAATTGTTGGTCATTGTGGTTGCTTGGTTAGATTCCATAGTTACAGTAATCAGGACTTGTCCTGTTTATTGTTTGTATTTCCGCATAAGGTCAGAACCTTAAGCTAATCGCGAATTTTTAATTGGTATCAAAGACTGAACTCGATCCTTGAACCATTAGCTATGGAACGTAGTCAACCCTTGAATTGTCCGCCATTTTTTAATGGCACAAAATATTTACATTGGAAGGTTCGCATAAAGATGTTCCTTAAGTCCTTAGATGAGAGGGTCTGGATGACTGTTGAACACGGGTGGAAACCTCCCGTTGTTATTGTTGATCAGGTCTCTTCCCCTAAAGATAAACTGACCTGGACCAAGGACGAATTTGATGCTAGTAATAGGAACAACAAGGCTGTTAATGCCATACATGGTGCTGTGTGCTCAGCTGAATTTAGGAGAATCTCTATGTTTGAGATAGCCAATGATGCTTGGGATATCCTGCGGACTGTGGATGAGGGCACATTGTCTGTTAAAAATAATAGACTCCAGGATTTAGCCATTAGGTTTGAGGTCGCCCATATGAAAGATGATGAGACATTTGATGAGTTTTATGCTGAGATTAACGATATTGTTAACTCTAGTTTTAACCTAGGTGAGACTATACCTACCAACAGGATTGTTAGAAAAATCCTTAGATCCCTACCTGAAAAATTCCTACCCAAAATCACCACCGTCGAGGAAAGCAATGACCTCGATCAGCTTAATTTAGATGAACTTGTAGGAAAACTGCAGGTTTATGAGAAGAAACTTCCTGGGTATCAAAAGCCCAAAACTATAGCGATGAAGATCACGAAGGATGTTGTTCATGGTTCGTCTAGTGATGAGGATACCCTCACGGACCATGATTTGGCCTTGTTTGCTAAAAGGTTTAAGAAATTTCTTAAGCTTAAAAAGAGTGGCCATAGTTATAGCATGGATATGGAGGATGAGCCTAGAGAGAGTAGGCATAGTAGGAGAGAGTCTGGGGAGGATATGGATAGTAGTTCTCGTGGTGTTCAGTGCCATGAATGTGAAAGATATGGGCATGTTAGATCTGAATGTCCCACATACCTTAAGGTTAAAGGCAAGAAAGCCATGGCAGTCTCCCTTAGTGATTCTGATGGTGATGATTCTCCTAAGAATAAGAGCAATTATATGGCCTTTACTGCTAGTGTGTCAGATGATAGAGAGATTGTTATTAATGATACTGATTCAGAGGTCTCTTTTGATGAGTCTATAGATGAGGAAAGTCTTCAAGTAGCTTATATTGAATTGTTTAATGAGAGTCTAGCTATTAAGAAGACTAACATAGAAGTCAATAAGAGGCTGAATTAAGTAGAGCTAGAAAAGAATGAAGCTCAAGCCAAATTTGAGAAAAGCCTTTTGATGGTAGATGACTTGGAGGAGAGGAATAAAGGCCTAGTTGATAGGGTCCAAACTTTAGAGACCGATCTTGAAAATGCTAGAACCCATTTGTCTGTATTTTCTAGTGGGAATATAAAACTAGACCAAATGCTAGGTATTAGTGTTGAGCCTAATTGCAATAAGGCGTCATCGTCTAAAACAGTGCCTAACCCTCCTCAACATGACTTAGGCAATAAACCTGTTGAATGCAGTCATGTTATTCCTCCATTTTTTCCTCGTCCCATTCCCCAACCTCGATCTAGAGGTGTTGTGGGTAAACCTCGCTCTCATCCGAGATTTGTGCCTGTTTGCCACCACTGTGGCAAGGCTGGACATATTAGGCCTAAGTGTTACATGTTGCACAAACATAAGAAAAGGCCTAAGGGTGTGTCTCCTAGATTTGATTCTTCAAATCTAATGTCTCAAGTTTCTGCACTAACCAAACAAGCTCAATCTCTTAGTGAGAAACTTGTTGTGTTAACTATGAATTCTCAAGTGGAAGAGATTCCTAAGAAAAAATGGATGAGGAAGCAAGATGTCTTCCTATATACTTCTGAATGCCTTGATCTTGACAGGCATGATGAGAGTGCACTTCGGTGTAACTCTTCTTAGAAGTTGCATTTGTTTTCCATTGCATATGTGTGTGTGCGTGTGTTTAATGTTTTTGCACATTTATTTTCTTTTCACTGCATATGGTGTGTGTGTGTTTGATTTTTTTATGTGTCCCTTGGTATATAGGATGGAAACCCGGACATAAATTTCATAGCCGATTCCAAATGGATGGTAGTATGATCTGCACTCGGGATACAACTTCACGTACCATTGGATATTGTCAAGCCATGTTGTGTTTTTATTTTTTGTGTTTTAAAACTGAAAAATTCAAAAAAAAAATAGAAATTGAAAAAGACCAAATTAATTTTTTTTATGGCTTGTTAGAGCATGAATATCATGTGTATATGATCCTGGTATGTAGGATATATGATATGCTGTTATTTTTGTTGATGCTCTATATGCATATGTGTGTGTGATAAAAACTCTAGGTATATCTTGTGTTTGCAATTCACATACATGATTTTATTATATCAAGGCTTGGTCGCATGTATGAGTTTTTGGAATGGTAATATAATCTCTTCCATGCTTTGTTTGCTCAATAGTGTGACCTTTGACTAGTTGACCTTGTGCTATCCCTTTTTGCAAAAGTAAAAAGAAATATATATTTTTAAAAAAAAATGAGACTCAAGTGCAAAAGAACCAATGTGGCCAAATTCAAAAGATAAGGGCAAAAACCATTCACCCGAAAGAGTTGTTAATTATGAGCTCATGATATTTATGGGGTAAACAATATAGCATGCAACCAATGTTGTTTATTTTCAGGTCCTAGTGGTGCTGGGTTTGAACACCTATTTTGTGGACTTAGTTTGTTTAGAGATGGATTTCTTTGGCTGTGTCCAGCTCATAAAATAATATCTTAAGCCTTAATTCGTTGTGCATTTTATTTTTCACGCAAGTGCTTGGTATGCTTTGATGTTTATGTCATATGCATAAGTGTTGTATTTAGCCTCTTTTAAAATGATGCATATAGGTTCATGTCATAAACAGCTGAATGCTGACTGGGTATCATTGTATCTGCTTGAAATATTGTTTCAGTCAGTTTTGACAAGAGTTTTTTTTTGTTTATCTCATTGTGTGCTATGCTTCATATCACTGCATTTATAGTGCATATCATTGAGTGTTTACTTCCCATTTGATTATTTATTTACTAACTGAGTTAGCCTGTTAGTGAGGGGAAGTAAGTCCTGTTGTTTATCTCATTTTTGTCATTTTGTGACAAAAAGTGGGAGAGTAGACTAAGGGGGAGTAGTACCGTAGAATATCCTTTTGATATCTCCGTTTTAAGGAGAGTTATGATTAAGAGGGAGAAGGATATCTACCTGTTCATGCATGAGTTTTATACATGTTTTATGTTATGCTTGATAATCCCAATGCTTTTCACGGTATATTATTGTTTGTGGATGTTTCAGGCAAGCATGTTTGTTTCTGTGGTGGCATTGATTTGAAGACTACTTGGTTAGGTGTTAGATCGAGTCCGATTATAATTAGTCACTGTTTTGATGGTTGACAGGTGCCTATTTTCTTTTTGGGTCTATTACCATAGTCTTTGTATTAGGTAGTATTTTGTCACGGAATACCAAATGGGGAGATTGTTAGTTCCAATTTTATTGGCATGTGTCCGTGACAAAACAAGTTCAATTGAGTTGTAATTTATCTTCTAATATTTGGAGCAATTGGATTGGTTTTTGGCAAAGCTGCAGCATCGGCATTAGTGTTGCGTTCGTTGCAGAGTTCGAACGTGTGACGTTGGTGGCACGTTCTCCATTGAGTTCGAACGGGATCATTTTAGATAGTAAACGTTCGAGTCACATTCTTGTTGGGTTCGAACGAGATCATTCCAGAGAGCAACCGTTCATTATGAGTTCGAGTTGCGTTCGAACGAGTCTTTCCAGTGGGCACGAGTTCGTGGTGCGTTCGAGTAACTGTTCGAACGTGACTGCGATCTGAATGCGTTTTTGGCCCTTTTCACTTTGAAAAACCCTAGCTTTTCACCCTACCTATAAATACAACTTGTAGCCGCCATCCCCATCATTTGAAACACAATTTCCTTGAGCCAAAATCGCTCAAAGCTTTCAACCTTATTTGATTCCACCATTGAAGACTTTTTATCTCATTGTCTTCTTCATTAATGGTGTGAATCACTATTTGATAAACCTTCAACACAACATAACCCAAAATTCCTAATCCTTCAGAGTTCTTTAGGAGTAAGATTAGTAGTCGGAGTTTCGGCGTCGGAGGTGATACAATCTACTCAGAGACTTTAGAGGTTCTGAAGAAAACCGTGGGTCGCGGCCTTGAGGAGTTGCCTTGAGTTTTTGTAGTATTGAGGTACTTGAGTTGGTGGAGTTGCCACCATAGGTATTGACTATCGCTGTAAGTTATTCTCTATATAGTGGATTGGGCTGGTAGCCGATATACCCATAGTGGTTTTTTTACTCGCACGAGTTTTCCAATTCGTCACCAAAATTACTTGTGTTGATTTTGTGTGTTTGATTTATATTTGCTGCTTTAATTTATTGTTATTGTTTTTATATTTGCAGTATATTTTAATTGTTGGTCATTGTGGTTGCTTGGTTAGATTCCATAGTTACAGTAATCAGGACTTGTCCTGTTTATTTTTTGTATTTCCGCATAGGGTCAGAACATTAAGCTAATCGCGAATTTTCAAAACATAAATTTAATTATTAATTCAAAAATATGCTAAATTAATGGGATTAATGAAACTACAAGTGTAAAATAATTAAATTTTCCTTTAATAAATGTACACTTTTTAGTGTTCATCACAAGACACTTGACATTTATTTGATTTCCTTTCAAAATTAAGGTTAAGATGACACTAGGTTAAGGAGATGATGCAAAAGAGAGAAAAAATGTGAGAAAAAGAAAAAAAATGAAAAAAATATTAAAAACAAAAGAGAAAAAATACGTATAAAAGATAAAAAAATAGAAGAAAATGGTGCATCCCACACAAAAAAAACTACTCTGCTATTTGAATTGTTTAGTAACCAGAAGTATCGTGAACCCATGAGTACTTTTGCGTCAAATGACAACTCAAATATCGAGTATGCAAAGCAACTTGAGTTGGTGAAATTATTGAGTAACCAGGGACTCGCATCACAAATGTGTAGTTTTTGGGTCAAAAGACAGTTTGACTATTTAAGGAAGTTAGGAATAAAAGATAAGCCTATATAAAATAAATTTATACTAACCTTAAAACTAGGTGTTAGATTACATTGACCAAGGAAAAGATGAAAATGAACTAAAGTGACAACACTAGTCTATACTTAGTGCCAACATAAATCGATTTGGATTGCACGAAATCCTTTGCAAAAGAATCACACACACATGTAGAGAAATATTCAAACGGTGAAAACTTTGTTGAAATTGAATTTTGAGTTTAAATAATGCTAAAACTTTAAAAGGGATAGAATTTTGAGAATGGCTTTTTAGAACATACACAGAGTTATTACAAAAGGATTTTAAAATATATACACGTATACATACAAATAACATTTCTTTTTCAAGAAAATTCAAACAAATCAAACCTCCAAGAAATGAAGAAAGATACAGAAATTATAGTCAAGTGTTGAAGCCTCCAAAATACAGAGCATCTAAAGTAGGAAAGATAAAACACTAGGGGTGAGGCCCACTTAAGAGATAATATTGGGGGCAATGCCTGCTTAAGAGAAAACACTGGGGGCGAGGCCCGTCTAGGAGAGAATATTTAGGGATGAAGCTTCAAGGAATTAGAATAAAGCCTCGAAATGAAGCTATGGAATGAATATTAGATCAATTCGAGAATGAAGCAAGACCTCGCAAATGAGAATGAACATCAAATAACTTTGAGAATGAAGCAAGACCTCGAGCATGAGGGTGAACATCGGATAACTTCGAGAATAAAGTAAAGCATTGGGAATGAGGACGAGAATTCAAATAGCTTCGAGAATGAAGAGAAGCTTCAATAATGAAGACAACAAACTCCGAGAATGATGACAACTTCAAGAATGAAGACAATGAACTTCGAGAATGAAGACAACCTCAAGAACGAAGATGACTTCGAGAATAAAGATAGCTTCAAGAATAAAAACAACTTTGAGAATAAAAACAACTTCGAGAATGAAGACAAACATTAGACAAATATTAGAATGAAGTGAAACCTCAAGAATGAGGACAAGATGGTTGATAGCTCCGAGAATGGTTTATGAACCTCGGGAATGAGGTCAAGACATCAGATGGCTTTGAGAATGGGGTACGAACCTCGAGAATGAGGACAAGTCAATATATCAAGATAAGACAACGAATGTAATACGAACTTCAAGAATGAGGTTATAGCATCGTAGACAACTCCGAGAATGGGGTACAAAGTTCTCGAATGAGTTAGAAGCATCACTAACAACTCTGAGAATAAGGTATAGATACTAAACAAAAAAAAAACTACTATAACACAGCCAGGTAAGTCCAGCGAGGCCTGACAAATCAGGTAAGTAAAAATCCATACATTACTTTGATAGACATGTTATTATCACTCAGTGTACAAGCCTATAAAAATAGGGGTGACTGTATACACTGTATTTTTAGGCGTAGTCCGATGATGAGTCTCTTATGAGGATACTCTCTGAAAGTTGGGGAAATTATAAGAATGAATGCCAAGAAGTAAATGAACTTCAAGGAACACAGCTAAAAGCTGGCCGGACATCACCTATGTTCGGCCTACCTTCTCTCTAGCTAGTAAATCTGGCCGAATATATATTGAAAACCCTAAATTCAGCCAGACATGCCACAATTACCTTTGAATGAGCAAATTATCAGTTACCAAAAACATGAGATCTGATCATGGCAAGCCGGACAAGGAATTAAAATTACATATCCGGCCAAACATATATTAATTGGTCAACACACGTGTGGATTTAAAATGGTTGAAGTCATGAACTTATCAACATTCATTCGAACAAATATTTCAACTTATAGATTTGGCCGGACATGCTTTTAGCATTACACACTCCAGTAATCCCGTAACATCAGATAGAGAGGAGAGAAGAAGATGATTCTTCTACCCTTCCATCCTTAGACCCATCATTTACAGTATAAAAGAGGGGTTGATAACAATCTAAAATGGATAAGTTTAGAGAGAAAAATGTTGAAAAAGAAAAATTAAAACCCTAGCAATAGAAAGTACAAACACCAATTTCTTGGAGTTCCCTTCAACCTGGTATGAATCCAGCGTAAACTCAATGATCAGAGGTTTTTTCTGAGCCATAATCTGGAAAATGGTACGACCTAAGGGCCTTCTTTTATTTCTATGTATTTTTTAGATTCTGTTTCGACAAAGTATTTTCGATATGATACACGCTAGACCAAACATGTACACACTTCCGGCCAGTTGATAACAATATCTGGCCACATCACTGATTTAAGATTTCACTGATTCACGTTTGCTTTCAGTTTGTAATTGAATAATAATACACATGCAATTGTTTACTCCATTGTTTAGTTTATTACTATGCATGTTCTTGCTTTTGCTTGTATGCATGTTATTGTTTACTTTCTAATCAACGAGGGATATCTGATGAGTGGTAATTATATCACTATTTCCCACTCATTTAACCTAATATTTTGTATAGTTTCTTGAGTTTTGTGAATATTTTGATGTGTTTTGTGTTATTTTGTAGATAAATAAAGTTTCAGGACATTCTGGAGGTGATTTGGACCAAAATAGTTAAAATTAGAAAAAAGTCATTTTGGTAATTTTGCGCATCGCGACGCGCAAGCCTTTGGCGTCGCGATGCCTACCGTGCGTCGAACAGTGCTAACATGCGCCGGGTCCACAAGTCAGAATCTGAGAAAATTTGACTTTGCTAACGTGCGCCGCGCCACGTGTCACTCCACGTCATTGCCACGTCATCATCCACATCACATGTTGACCAAGTCAAAGTGCCACGTGGCTGCCACGTCATCATCAACCAATCACAGCAAGCCACGTGTCGCAATTATATGGTGTCGACAGTCACTTTCACCACATGTCGCCACGTCAGCGCCACATCAGCGCCACGTCAGTATCAATCATTGACTCACTTATCCGTATCTGACACGTGGCAGATAATAATCATCATCAGCCAATCACGAGCCGCCACGTGTCACAATAATTGAGCTCCAACCACCTTGCCACGTGTCGCCTTATTACCTTATCCAGAATCTGAAGCCGACGAACCAGAAGCTGCCACGTCGACCAAACGGGCATCGCGACGTGAGCTGGGAGTCGCGACGCGCGACCCTTACTGACGCCTATAAATAGAGCTCAGTTTTCTGATTTCAAATGTACCATTCTCTCTAAATTCTCTCATATAAATAGGGAGTTTTCTATCTAATTTCTTTTAAATTTTAGTTTTGTACTTAATTACTTTTTGTAATAATAGTGTTTTACTTTCTTTACTTTTTTTTACAGCTTTTACTATTTACCATGAGGAGGTAACTTCCCCCTGCTAGGGTGAAAGGTAATTCTTTTACTATTGCTATTTAGATTAATCTCCTTTAAATATAATATATTCACTATTTAAAATATTGACTTAATAAGGATACCGCCAGATTGGTTGGTTGGTAATTAAATTTTCTTACCGCCGATATGGCAGGTTTATTTTGGTTCCGCCTTTATGGCTGATTGGACTTAATTTTACTTAATCAGGTTACCGCCTATATGGCTGGTTGGTAAAATAATCATAAGTTAGTATATTATATTAATGGAGATATCTAAATTAGTAAATAGTAAAAGTTGATCATTTTACCTTAGTATTTTATTTTATTGCAATTTACTTTTCAGCTTTTACTTTACCAAAATTACTTTTCAGCATTTTTACTTTATGTCTTTTACTTTCAAGTTTTTACTAGTCCTAGTTATGTGTTGTAACTAAATTAGTTATCTGGGGTTGTGATGACTTTTAATATCACCGGTTTATAAGGGGTTATTTTATAGTTTGGGTAATTTAAAGGTTTACTTATTAAGTCTTAAGCCTAATGCGTCTTGTTAATTGGCCACTAATAAGATTGATCTGGTAAATCTAAAATGAACTAGACATAGGGATTTTAGGTTTCAGCCTTAGACTTAATAGCCCACGATCTTCCTTGAGGATATATAACCTTTTAATGGATTTCCTTACAGGATAGACATATACCTGTCGGGCGGGGGTAACCATAATTGGAACTTAAACTTAATGAATCCAGATAATTTGGTTGACATAGACATATGATTCAATTGGGTTAAACTGGGTATTTGCGTCTGACCATCGACAGAGGCTTTCACATAATTTAGTGTTCCAGGTTAGTAAACCGATTTATTACACAAACATAAAATAAGCATTTCATCTTTAAAATGATATTGGAAGAAATCACAACCCTAGATAGTTTTTTTAATATTGAATTTTCTTAAACCTACTTTCGAACAATTTTATTTATTTGTTTTTAAATTTAGAATCGTCACCTTTTCAAATCAATCAAACAACCTGTTAGATACTAGTAAACATTTGACCTCATAAAATTAATAGCTTAGGTATTAAGTCCTCGTGGGATCGATACTTTTTATACTACTTGAACAATACGTGCGCTTGCGTTATACGCGTGTGTTTGCATCGGTCAAGTTTTTGGCGCCGTTGCCGAGGACTTATTTATCTTTTACTATTAGTTTAGGGGTTAGATATGTTATTTGTATCTAAATTTTTTTTTTACTTATTATTGTTGTTTTCTTGTGTTTCAGGTTCTCAGAAACTACATGAGGCGAACTAGAAGCTTTGAACTCCGACCGCTCAACCCAGAAATTGAAAGAACCATCAGACAGTTGAGAAGGGAAATGCGAGAAGACCAAGAAGCTTTATTCAACATGGAACCTAAACCTTTGGAAGTTGCACCACCGATACCCATTCGAGACAGAACCATTCCGCTGGTCGACGGCTTCATTTCCTGTATTGTACTTCCTCCTTTACCAGTAAATGCGTGTGACATCAAAACATGCATCCATATGATTCAACAGTCACTACAGTTTGGGGGAAATGCAACCGAAGATCATAATTCCCACATCAGCAACTTCCTGAAAGTTTGCAGTACTTTTAATTACAACCGAGCAGCTGAAGAAGCAATGAGACTGCGGGTTTTTCCATATTCCTTGAAAGACAGAGCTAAAGCTTGGCTACATTCGTTACCAGCAGGTTCCATCACAACTTGGAACACTCTAGCCACCAAATTCCTTGCAACGTATTTTCCACCAGCCGGAACTGTAAAGTTAATGAATGACATCACATCCTTCGTGCAACAAGATTCAGAATCTCTTTGCGAAGCTTGGGAAAGATTCAAAGATTTACTCCGGAAATGTCCTCATCATGAGATCGCAAAGTGGCTACAAGTCCAAACCTTCTACAATGGACTTTCTGGAATAATGAGAACCACAATTGATGCTGCTGCTGGAGGAGCTTTAATGGCAAAAGGATAAGATCAAACCTAGGACTTAATTGAAGAAATGGCCAACAACAACTCCTTGTGGCCAACAGAAAGGAGCATGATCCAAAGAATTGCAGGAATTTATGAAGTTGGAGCCAACACAGCACTGAATTCCAAGCTGGATGTGATTTGCAAAAATCTGAAAACTCTTAACATGAAATTTAATGGTGGATCCACAAGTTCACCATTTGGAGGAGCACCTGAGTCAGAATATTTCAACCAACATAAAGAAACGGTGAATTATGTCAACAATTTCAACAGACAGTGGAACAATCTATATTCCAACACCTATAACCCAGGGTTGAGGAATCATCCCAATTTCGCATGAAGCAACAATTCAGGGCAAATGAACAACCCACCACCCGGATTCCAACAACAGAACAAAGGTCAGGAGCAGGCAAATAAATCAGGAATAACAGAAGTGTTGACCCACTTGAAAAAGATAGAAGCAAAACACGACTCTCAAACAGCAAGATTTGATGCTATGTTTCAATCCCAAGCAGCATTAATTCAAAGTCAATCTGCTTCTATTAAAGTACTGGAGAATCAAATTGGACAACTAGCCAATGCTCAGAGTTACAGACCGCCAGGTAATCTTCCTAGCAACACTGAACCAAATCCAAGGAACATGGGAAATGAGCAATGTCATGCCATCATATTAAAAAGTGGTACTGAAATCAACAAATATGTTGGAGCCAAAACAACTACTGAGGAAATTTCAAAAGAAATAAAGCAACATATGGAGGAAAAAGAAGCAAAGGAAAAAGAACAGATCAATCCACCTCCACATTTTCCTCAGCGTCTTCAGAAAAACAAACTAGACAAGAAGTTTGCTCGTTTCCTGGAGGTGTTCAAAAAGCTACATATCAACATTCCATTTGCAGAAGCGTTGGAACAAATGCCCAGCTATGCCAAATTCATGAAAGACATTCTTTCACGAAAGCGGAGATTGGGAGATTATGAGACAGTAGCATTATTAGAAGAATGCAGCGCCATCATTCAGAGAAAACTTCCTCCAAAGTTGAAAGATCCTGGCAGTTTCATTGTTCCTTGCACCATAGGAGAACATGACTTCGGTAAGGCTCTGTGTGATCTAGGTGCGATTGTTAACTTGATGTCTTTTTCTATTTTCAGGAAATTGCAGATTAGA
>SKCR01034375.1:0-49002 GCA_019454045.1 Zanthoxylum bungeanum
TTTAGAACGACTCAAAATAGCCGTGACTTAAAAATAAAAGAAAAGTCCCCACACGAGATAGAAAAATTGGCCTTGATTGAAATGAGTGGCCTATTTTAGGAAAAAAAATGGCTTTGATTGAAATGAGTGGTCTATTATCCAATGTTATACATAAAGAAAAGAAAAAGAAGATTTGTTGCAACTCCTCCAAATTTT
Source organism: Zanthoxylum bungeanum (assembly GCA_019454045.1). NCBI lineage: Eukaryota > Viridiplantae > Streptophyta > Magnoliopsida > Sapindales > Rutaceae > Zanthoxylum > Zanthoxylum bungeanum. Next base: position 196 of record SKCR01034375.1, read on the forward strand.
AAAGTGAATTTTAAAATTCATTAAAAACTAACAATCTCTCACATGAATTTTAATAAAATAGTTTTTCATCGAGCTATATAATATAAGGTCGTGCATAAATAAAGGTGTATGTCGACTTGAACCTTTACATAATGTTGACGATTCAAATTATATTAGAGTAACTCGTAGTTTTGAACTCTATATCTGACAACGTTACACACACAAACCTTTCAAGGTGAAGTCAAAAAGCCCGTGCATTACGGTCGTGCATGTATATCCCAGTATAGTGAATGCTCTAGAAACTTTTACCCAAAATTTCATGAGAAGCGGCCACACTTCTACATTCACATAGGTGTATCAATCAAGAGTACTCATATAACTAGGTACTCCACTCTACATAGAGTATAGAACACATTAAGAGTTAAGTAACTCACCCTTACATCGCTTCAGGATATCACGCTCTCAAAATGGAACTCACAAATAAAATAATAGCATGATTCATCATCACTTTATGACTTTTTATTACCCATTGAATCTATTTCTTGGGATTTTCAGTCTATTAGGTTGGGTTACCATCATCAATGACTGTCTAATGACAATAGTTCTATTCTTTATGTATTGAATACTTTCTCTCTTGCTAGTCCTTTCATCAAATGATGACCTAAGTTACTATCAGTCAGTACATGATTCATTCTTATAGCTCCAAAAGAGAGGTATTCTCTAACTGTACTATGTATCTGCATTCTCTTATTGTTAAAATAAAAGTTTTGAATATTTACAATAGTCTTGATACTATCACAACGGATCAAGACAACTGGTATCGATCTCTCCCATAAAAGGGTATCTAATAGCAAGTTTCATAACCAAGTTGTTTCTTCATTATCTGATGCTAGTGCTATAATCTCATACTCTGAGAAATATATCTGTTGGTAGCCTTGGAATCAGAAATCACCAATAATGTAAATCTAGGTTCATGGTCATTTTCAGGTACCTTATAACCCTCTCAATAGCATGTCAATGCTCATACCAAGTATTCATACGATATATGCAATGTCAGGTCTGTAGGGGATTTTAGTGGGTATTACCGGGTAACGCAGCGGAATACAGAAAATTAAATTTTTCCGATTTCAATAATTTTTCTTGGGTAATTAAAATAAACTTATTTATTCTAATTACTCAATACTTAAAAACTGATTTTTTAAACCCAGAAATCAGATTTATCCCTTAATTACCGTGAGACCTCAAATGCTTGTATTTTGATCATTTTAGTCCTAATTTGTCAAATAAAAATTTAAGTGATTTCAAATCACTACCAAAATGATTTATACATATCATATACATCAAAGTACAAGTCACAACACAAAATCCTTTTACTATTTTTTTTTGGAAATTTTGGAAATCAATTTCATGTGAGCATGTCCTAATCTTCTATGCCAAAGTCAAAAGTTGTCATCTAATGCACTTAAGCATTTCTCATGATGCATGTCATGTCTGATGTTAAATAAATAAACACTTTGATCTCTATAACCTATGAATAATGTATCATTTGATTTTCTATCAATAATTTTACAAATAGATGCACCAAATTCAACATCATATCCTTCGTCACATAATTGGCTAATACTTAACAAATTATACTTAAGACCATAGACTAGTAAAATGTTTTCAATCAAAGTTGTGAAACCGATACCGACGTTTTCAACGTTTCCATATCCAAGGATTTCACCTTTATTGTTATCACCAAATATGACGGATCCACCATTTTGATGCAAGTGAAAGAGTAAAGTTTTGAGTAGTACCTCATCATATGTCGTGAGTATCCACTATCAAGGAACCATTTTCCTTTAGTCTTATTCTTATTCACCTATTCAAGAAGATTCATCTTCTCTTAGATACCCAACTTTTCTTGGGTCCTTGGAGGTTAGTATTGGTTTCTTTTGGAACTCATTCATCCTTCACATTTTCTTTCTTATACATGTAATCATATATCTTATGTCCTTTCCTATTGCATGTATGACAAGTAATATTTGCATTAAAGGTAACATGTGAGTAAGAGGTGGATGCCTTAACAAAGTGATTTTCCAAATAGGTTCTTTTGTTATAAGGCATATATCCCAAACCTTCTTTATTGAATAGACATCTTTGGGATCCAAGAAGAATATTAAGATTTCTTTCACATATTGTAAATTTTGTTACCATATCGTTCAAATCCATAACTTTCTTTTTCAATGAGTCATTTTCTTCTTTAATAGTTTCACAATCACATGTGGTAGAGCTAGATGCCATGCTAGATGTGTTCTTTCCAAGTTTCACACTTTCACCTTTAAAGCATATTAATTCTTTTTCATATATTTCATTTTTATCTACAATTAATGCATGCTCATGAACTAATAATTTATGTTCTTTTTTGACTAATTTATGTTCTTTATCAATGAATCATATAAATCACACAATTCATTAAATGAATCAATTAATTCATCATATTTGGAAGAATCATGTATCTTTTCTTCTTCACTCTCGATGAATAGGTCGTCATCCTCAATTTCCATAAATGCAAGGTTGTTTGTCTCATTTGCACAATCTTCATCCGATGAGCTTGAATCACTATCACTTTAAGTGGCCTTCATTGCCTTCTTTTTGGTCTTTCCCTGGAATCTTTTCATTGGACAATCGACAGCTTTGTGACTCGATTTCTTGCCTTCAAAGCAAGTGAGTTATCCCTTCTTGTGCTTCCATGGTCTTTCATATTTATTTCTCAATTCTTTTCTAAATTTCCCTTCGGTGAACTTTTTATTATTGAGGAATTTCTTGAAGTTTCTTGTAATAAGTGCCACATCCTCATCACTTTCTTCGTCATCACTTGATTCTTCACCATCTTCTCTTATTGCATTTGATATTAAGGCTAGATTCTTTCTTCCTCTTTTATTTTCTTCTTCCTTTAAATCCATCTTTATTTCCATCTAATACTCCAATAATTTCCCACCAAGTCATCCAATTTCAAAGTGTTCATATTGTTTGCTTCTTTGATGGAGGAGGTACGACTTCTATATTCTTTAGGGAGTGACCTAAAAATTTTATTCGCTTGATCGCTAGGCTCAATGCTTTTCCCTAGAGAACTAAGTTTATTTATAATCATTGAAACCTTGAAATCATTTTATCAATTTCTTCATCGTTTTCCATCTTGAAGCTATCCAACTCACACATGAATCGATTGATCTTCAATTCTTTGACTTGACTAGTTCCCTCATTTACAATCTCCAAGGACTTCCACAAATCATAGGCGTTTCCAAATTTTTAAAGTTTATTGATTTGAATCTGATCAATTAGGCAAAGTAAGTGATTACGAGCTTTTTCATTGAAGGAGGCTTCTGTGTAATCCTCATCGCTCTATTCGAATTGAGGTTTTAGAATATCCACACTGTTGATATTTTTCTTCATTGGCAAGTTGGAACCTTTGGTGATTACTTTGAATGATTGCACATCAACGACGAGGAGGTAGTTAGTTGTAGTCGGTTCCAGTGAAAAGCGAAAGTCTATTTGTCGAAAATCTTTTGCCAAGGTTCATTGACGTATTGCTTGTGGTTCCCATAATATTCTCGGACAGTTAGGTCTTTGTTGAGAATACTAATTGAAATTACTTACAAGCAATAACAAGTAACAACTATACCCAAGAGAGGGTGAATTAGGTAATTAAAAAGTTAATACGGAATTATAAATCTTGTCAATTTTACGCTTTCAAGCTTGGCCAACAATTATAAATCACACTATTGATTTAAAGTAAAATTATACAATTTAATAGATAAGGGAAGAGAGAATAAAATACCGAGTTTATAGTGGTTCGGCCAAATCACTTGCCTACTTCCAGTCTCTCTTCAAGCACGCTTGAAGGTTCCACTAGTTTCAACAGACTTTCTACCAAGAGATTTTTCACAAGGCTTCTCTTAAACCTTTTATAACAACTCCACCCTTGAAAGTACTCACAACTCACACAGGGATTTCAACACAAGTGTTTTGTAAGATAGAGTTTTGTGTTTACAACACTATTTGAGGACTCACTAAGAAAGTACAAAGATTGAAGAGTGAGTGGGTTGCTCAAATATATCTAAGTTAACTAATACTTAAATGAAAATTTATGTATAAGCTTATGAAATGATGAGAATGAAATGATCAATAAGATTTTATGTTTCTCACTATTTTTACTTTTAATAAAATGTTTGAAGGTGTTGTACTATATTGCAAAACAAATTTGCGGCTTATTTATAGTAAAAAATGAAATCTGCCCCAACAACTCTTATTGGCATCAGTATGCTTTTACTGATACCAGTATGTGGTCACAATGATACACATATGAACACCGATATGATAATCGGTATGGTCCTTGTTGGTTCCAGTAAGTATGTAATAAATTGACTCATTGGTATGAAATATCGTTTGATACCGGTATGGTGTATGCCGGTTCCAATAACTATACAATACTTGAGATCACACGGTATGGAAGATCGATGTGTAGACTGTTATTGTGTATGTTGATTTCAATAGTTATGTAATCCTCAGATAGAATGGTATGATAGACCGATATGGTGTGTGTCGATTCCAGAGAGCATACAAACAGAGCAGGTCCACCAATATGGATACCGGTATGGTATCGGTATGATACCGGTATATCGGTCTCATTACACAATTGTAACATCCCGCCTAGATCAGGACACTGCCGGCATGAGGCAAGCTAATCCCACCCCCACAGGCCTCTGACTCTGTCGAAAATTCGGCATGACCTCTGTTAAAAGTCATGCGACCTGGATCAATTCCAGCACCTAAATACAATCTATTGGGCCCATATATATAACACAACGCTAAAATAGAGATCTCAAGACCAATACAAAGGGGCTCTGTGCCCGAAAATGCTTATAAACAAAAACTTTTACAAATATACAATACAACTCAATTTCTTTACAACTAATCTCATAAACAACTTGAATCTTATCCACCCAAGACCTGGTGACTGGCTGACTGCAACGATGCTATCCGGCTTCTCAAGCTCTAGTGTCTGTGGTCGACCGATCAGGTCACCAACCTGCAAAACTCAAACACTATTGTGGTGTAAGTCATAAGACTCAGTAAATAATTATGTTCATTCCTTGAGTGACAACAAACAAGTCTGTTTCTTATTTACAATCAATACCCATAATGTACTTATTAAGTTCCTATATATTTATACATCAAAATAAATTCCATCACGCTTCTGCTGCACTATTCTGTTAACTTATTACTTACCTACTTACTTTTTGCTATTTTAGATTGGTTACTTATCATACTTATCTTTCTTTTACTTCTTTGAAATATCATTAAATCGAATTATAAAATAATCTTTCTATTAATGTCCAGCAAATTAACATTAACCATATATTCATGCATACGAAACCATATAATCACATGTGAGTATCTTACAAACTGCTCCTTCTATGAAACATATAATGCACACACACATCAATCATAATCACATAAATATAATCATGCTATCATACTCCAATGTCAACTATATGCATCTCGTACATTAACTATAAAGTATGATTTATATGCATAACCTATAGGCTACAATGAACTTTAATTATACCATACTTTTTAGAAAATATTTTCTGAAAACCTTTTCTGAAAAACTCATTTCTGAGAACTCTCTTCTAAAACTCTGTTTAAAAGTCTCTTAATAAAACTTATCTTTCTAAACACATACTTTAAAGAACTTCATTTTCTAGAAGATATTTCTAGAAACTATAACTGAAAACTGAAAAACTGTTTTTAAATTCCGTTTCTGAAAACTTGTACTGAAAGGCTGAAATCCGAAAACTGAAAACTAAGATTCTGAAAACTGAAAATCTGAAAATTGAAAACTGATCTACATCTAGGAAACCGACTCGACTGGACGTCTCTCTACACCCAGTAAAACGACTCAACTGGACATCTCTGAAACTGATGGTGCCCTACGCCCAGGAAAACGACTCAACTGGACATAGCCACCACTAGAGTACATGTACACGAACCTAAGCCGTCGTCCTGACTCCCTACATGTGCACATGCTTTTGAATCCGTCAATTCCAACTGCATCTCGAGTTATATATACTGGGGTGAGGTTTTACCTCATGCCCCGAAAACATAAAACTATGCTTAAATCTCAAAACAGTAAGAAAACACTTTTCGGAAATACGCTTTACTCAAAAGCATCTGAAAACTTTTTCTTAAAAACACTTTGAATCTTTAAAATCATTTCTAACTTTTATTTAACTCCTTCAAAAGATAACACACACACACACACACACATAATGCTTTTACTTCCCTAGTCATGCTTTCATGAATGTATATTTCATATTACCTTATATACTCATGCATATGTTGATTTATTTCTGCCCATTAAAAATATATAGGATTTCACTCCTTACATATTTTCATTATACATACTTAAATTATCAAGCATTAACACTACTATATCTTATAACTATAAAACATTAATTAATAACTTCAAGTTTGTGCTTATTCACTTACTTTCTTCACTGATGGACCCGTCATCAATTTTATTCAATTCTAATTTTCCAGTTCTTTACCAACCCATGCTTTATAATCATACATTTAAAGACATGGCGAGTATAAACAATCATAACTATAATTAACCAAAGACACAACATGTAACATCCCGCCTATGCCAGGATGCTACCGGCAGGAGACAGGCTAAATCCATCTCCATAAGCCTCTGGATCTAACGAAATTTCGGCATGATGTATTCGTAACATCATGCAACCTGGCTTATAGCCAGCACCATGAGACAATCTGCCCACAAACTCAACATAAATGCAAATATCATCAAGGCCTCAGGCCTTAACTCAATGAACAAAATATAAACTTGGCCTCCGGCCACAACTCAAAACTAAAACTATGCTATTACATTACTTATACAACTGAGATACAAATGCAAATGCGAATACAAATACAAAACATGTAGCCGTGATGACCCAACTCGACCCAGGACTCAATGACTTCCTCGACTACAATTGGGGCGATCCACCGTCTTCAAAGTCTTCACTCTTCACCAAACTTCAGCTACTGACCTGCAAAACTACAACTAAAAAGGTGTGAGTCATATTGACTCAGTAAGTAATCACACTTATAACTACATCATAAACAAACCATAACTTTTATTTTTGTTTCATTAAGTTTCTTAACCTATCTTTTACTGTAATCATGCAATTACATTTCCTTCCTTAATCCTCAAACTGTATACATCTCTCATATAAGATTACGAAGTTAACATATTAATCAAAGCGTGTTATTTAAATTATGCTTAACTCCTTTATTTATTTATTTTTCAAATATCAGAAGTATCATCAATTCAGCTTTCTCTATACTATTAGTCATCACGTCCCTTTATTACTTACATACAGTCTAGAATTAAATCACTCACTTACATCTTACATCACATTTATGTTACTAATCTTACACCTTACTTGAATTCATAAAGCTCTATAATGCAATACGAAACCAAACCTCATACATACCTCATACGTACCTCATAAGTCACTCTTGTATATCGTGCTCACGATATATAACATATATCATTGTAAGTCATAATTCTCTTATGCATACATATGTACCAACATATATTCTTAAGTAGCGTTACATTCATTTATCTTAAACTACACAGTTCAAATCCTTTATCACTGACCATGCTACCATGTACTTGTATTCTATACATGTTACTTCGATATGAACAGGCTACATACAAAATCATTCATATATATACATAAGCATAATAGTGAGATCATGTATTAATGTTAACGGTATGAATCTAATATACTCATGCTATAATGCTTTGTCAACTACCATATGTATCTCATAAGAATCACCAGAATCCATGATATATATGGATGATGGTGGTAAATCCACTCTGCTCTAGCATGTTATGCTTTTAGAAAATACTTTCTGAAAATCCTTCTAAAAGCTATTTGCTGAAAACTTTATCTCACTCTTTCTTTCTGAAAAAGCTCTTTCGGAAAACTGTAACTGGAAACTGAAAACGGTGTTTGAAACTGTAATTTGTATTTGAAAACTGAAACTGTATCTCTGAAAACTATTTTCTGATATTTCAAAACTTCTATCTGAAAACTGGTATCTGATTGTCTGTAGAAAAACTGACGCACCATACGCCCTAGAGTTAGATATGCAAACCCATGACATTGGGGCGTTACGTCTCGCCGTCCCCCAAAGCATGTCATACCTGCCCTGAAACTGGTGGTCTTGGGGCGTTACGTCTTGCCGTCCCCCAAGCCACTAACTGGAGGATCTGTGAGCGTCCCCTCAGTCCTCAACATGTGCACATGTTTCTGAATCCGTCAATTCCGAACTGTATCTCTGTAATAGTTACATACTGGGGTGAGTTTTTACCTCATGCCCCGAAAACCATAAAACCATATACTGTATCTCAAAACTGAAAGAAAGCTTTTTCTGAAATATATTGTATTCCAAAACATCTGAAACTTTTCTTTGAAACCTTTGAAATCTTTGAAAATATTTTATCTTTTGCTCGACTACTGAAAACTTTAACACACGCACACATGCAGATGCTTTCTCATGATCCTTTCTACCTTAACCATGTTTAACTATATGCTTATTCCATACAACCACATATGTTCATGCACGTGTTCATGCATATATGCAAGTAACGAATTTTGTATTCTATTCCCTACATGCTTACATTTTTAATCATCTCACATTTACTATGTTTATACTATTCTCAATATACTTACACATTTATATCATCATAACTAGGCTTACCTCTATAACTTACCTTGCTGGTGGCTCACAACAACATAAGGCATAATATATTTTCATACACATGCAATTGAAACTCTTCTATTATACCAGACTTCAAACATATCTGAGTTTTCAAGTTCTTAGTTCTTAAACTTATTTACCATTTCCTGACTATCAACTTGTGCTCAAAAGTCTCATATCATAAACTTACATATATTCACATGCCATGTATACACTACTCATGCATACTAGTATTCTTATATAATGTCAAAATTACAAACTTTCATCCATGTTACTGGTTCATATGTGTTTATCTCATTTATAACTTTAATCTCATTCCCTATGGTGTAGTTTCTACAGCCCCCCAAACCCAAGTCTCAAAGATTATATTCATGAACACATAATCCGATTTCATATATGTATGCTTATTCTTTCAATCTAATACTTACTAATGTCTGATGCTTCTAAATACTTATACATAGTAACATTCCAGTCTAACATAAACATGACCTCATTCGTATGTTATATATATATATATATAATACACTAGTTTATACCTACCTATACATATATCTCAGTACCTCTATATGCTCATGATTATCTTTTGCTTATACGTCTGTTTATACTTGTTTCTATCTATATGTGTATATAAGTACACCTGGTTCTTTCTACATTCATCTTTATATCTACATATATATAGGTTTCGTGTATATCACTATATACATCTTTATTATATTACTAGTCTCGAACAATGATAAATTTCTTAAGTGTTCATAGCATGAGTTACTTACCTAGCTTTACGGACACCCGATCTCCTGGTCCGATCTGTCAAAACAAGCAACAACGCAAGGTTAGTACCGCTATTTGCGGAACTTTCAACTCATCTATACTAAACAACAGACTTCCTCGGAACACACGAGATCTTTCTGATTCTACTATTTAAACTTCGTTACTCTATTACATGCTCATAAACTATCCTAAACTAGCTAGATAGCTCAGATTCTCACTTTATGCGTTTGCGGCAATATTTGCGGAAAAGTTTCCGCAAACGCTACGGAAGGGTCTCGAACCCTCCGAACTAATCCGGAATTATTCAATTACCCTCGCAATACTATATTTACATCATGACTATATTACGATCAACTACGCTCATTCGCGCGAGAAGCTCCGTTTTACCGGAATCTCGCTAATTCTACCGGATCGATCATATCTCATCCGATCCTTCCCGGATTCTACCACATTTATCGTTTTAACATATTATAGCATATCCAATTCAATTCATATCCATTTATTACACTACGGAACTACTGGAACAATCCGATTATATAACTATACACTTTGAAATATGAAATTCTACACGAAGAGTCGTACCGAAATTCCGAGGGCATAATCGGACTCCCGACGGCCATACGAACGCACTGGTGCGATCGGAATTCCGATCGGATTTACTGTTCACATGAGTCTACTATTCATCCAAACCTTCTTCTCTCGTTTCGCGTGCAACCGGCCGCCGATGTTCGGCGGAAACCGACTCCACACACTCGTAGTACTCGTCGAGGGCTTCGATTTGGCGGGTGGAACGGCTCGTGAACGAAACGACCCGACGAGCCGGATCCAACCAACCCATGGCCGCGCCTTCTTCTTCTCCCTGCCGCCAATCGCCGACGTCTTGGCCTCATCGCCGGCCAGCATCAGCTGTGTGGTGGTCGGGCCTTTCATTCTGGGTGGTCGCGCCGGCCGGCGGTGGCCGGCAAGCCGCCGGCGCGACCAAAACAGCAAAGAGCGTGAGGGGGGTTGTGGGGCTAAAGGGTTATTTTGGTTTATTTTGCTATTTCTTTGATTTAAGGAAACTTGAGGGCTTTATATACTGCCCCGGAAAATATCACATAAGCCCCTGCGAAAATTACAAATCAATCCCTATTCTGGAATCTTCTGGAATATCGCAATTTCGGAGCCCTTCTGATGCGATTCTCGAAAAGTGTTCAACACGAAAGTTGTTCGTCTCAGAAAAACGAGTCCGATGGTCCAAGAATCAACTCGATCAGAGTTCGTTTGCTCACTTCATGACCAAAACTGTAAACTTACGCATTTTGCGAAATTCGCGTAACTAATTTTTAATCCCCCGCGTTTTCCGACGCGACTAAAATTCCAAATATATTATTCTAACTCATATATCATCACTTGAACCCTTGCTCTTCACTATTATCATGCTCCGAGACTATAACATCCGTCCAGGAATCTTCTAGAACAATCCCGAAAATCTGGGATGTTACACTACATCTTGATTTGCTTATATTCTTATAAGCCCATATTTCAATCATAGAAACTTGCACACATCATAATGCTCATCATATTATAAACTGTCACAACTTTTTAAGTATTTTTAACAATATCATATATTTGTACAAAGACAAATACACTTAATCCATATATATACACTCATTAACAAATGACTTATACCAATTCGATGATTCCATAACATGCTATTTATAAACTTATACAAATAATCACATTATAACATGGTGTTACCCAATTCTTTATTCATTTTCAATAATTAAGTTTGCTTATTTAATTTCAACTATAGGACATTCTCACTCATTTACAAATATATTTCATCACATAATCTCAAACATAATATTACTATAAAAGTACTATCTCAATCTAAGTCTAATTAGCAAAAATTAAATTAAATTCAAGGAAATCCTGATCACAATCTACTTACCCATTTGCATCTCTCTCGGTTTACTCCTCTCTTTTGATCTCTATTGTTCTTGCTTCCCTTCCCTCTCTCGGCCTGACTTCTTCTTTTTCCTCGCCCTAGCCTTCTCTCTTTCGGCCATTACTACCATGTAGTACAATATATTAAATCCAGATTATCGTACACCAAATTATTCTGTCAATTACTCAGTTGTCAATTCATCGAATACTTGGAGCATAAAATGTATGTACATTCCCCACTCTACAGCTTATGTTAACTTTTCCTAAGTTAAAATTATAAATTTCACTCCAACATGTTTCATTCAATCATCGACAAACCAAAACAGCCCCTGCTGTTAATCTATAGCCGAGTACATGGCCAAGAACAAGCTACTATTATACACACTTGTAATGCACGTTGCTCATTTCAATCACCAACTAATCATCTTCACTCACTACCATACACCCACGTGTGTGTGTGTGTGTGTATATAATATATATTCATCCTATTTAATTCCTTCCCCTTAAAATCAGCCCTAGAATTTTCAATACACACATCAGAACCTAAAGCATTAATCTTTATTCTATAATCAACCCTACACAACATCATCATCATCACTTTTGAGCATTCAAAGATATAAACACCATGGCTGCTGAATATAAATTGAATTAAAATCTCTTCCTTTCCCTTATAATATTGAATACCTGTTAAAGTCACTTACCAAAGCTTGTGGATTCCTAATGCTTCTTGCTTCCCTCTTGATTTCTTCACTAACCTCAATTTGTGAAAGATTTTTATTTTCCTCCGTTTCTCTTTCATTCTCTCCACTTGGAATGGGCGAGCCTGAAACCACATCTCCATTGCCTTGGCTGATGGCCATATCGCAGTCCCACCATCTTAATGCCCCCACTTGGGATACAAGCTAACGCAACTTAGCTCGGCCTTTCTTAATTTTTTTTTTCCACTTTCGTCTCGGCAATTTCCCTCTTTCTTTTCCTTGGTTTCTCTGGCTCTCTCTCGAATTCTCCCTCTTTCTCATTTCTCTCGGTGCCCCTTATTCCTTCTATTTTCTCTTAATCAACACCCAACTAGAACAATAAAAAAAAATCGAAGTCCCCAAACTAGTTTTAGGTTCGGTCAGGGAAGTTCACTTTGGGGTTTTGATTTGTTTCTCCTGCCTTGCCAATTAATGCATTACGCCAAACTAGGGATGTAATTGGGTGAAAACGGCAGTTAGGGTAGAGAAATTTTTGACCTGAAATGGTGGTAAGTGCTCCACTGGACCGAAGCAAAAACAAAATGAAGAAGAAAGAACAATGTTAACTGTGTGCGTATCCGGGAGAGAAAAAAAAAGAAAAAAATCTGGTGCGTGTGTGTTTAATAAAAGTGTGTGTTAGACACGTGTGGGTGTGTAGAGATTTCTAGGTTCATTTGTATTAATATGGCAAATACCACTTTAGTCCCTCAAGTTGGTTTAATATAAGTTTATAATTAATTTGATAAGAAAACTTCTATTTAGCAATAAAGATTAACCTCACGTTCGGTCGCGGCCTCACGCGTGAAAAATTAAAATTCACGCAACTCTCTATAATAACTCGGGATGTTACAACAATACAGAATTTGAAGGTTAAAATATTTTGCACATGACTCTAATGCATTTATATGAATGTGTATATGTACTATGAGCTCAAATACTTAAGTAAATATTTCAATTTACAATTAGATTCCTAAGCTAAGACTTAGCAAGATTTCATTCGATTTGCTGCTAGTCTTCATATTCACGCTCTTGACCACCAACGTGCTTCGACATTTTTTGTAATGTCTCGTAATGTGCGTCAAATACTTCAAGTGTTGACCTCATTGAAATTCATCTTGAGAATATGTCGCTAACATAACATACTATAGTTGTGAGATATTTTATCCGTTCGGACATACCGTTAGACAAATAAACATTTTTCATTCTTTTTTGAGCCAATTCCTCTATCACTGTAAACTCAACTATCATTTGACTTTGAGGAGACTAGGTATTCTATTTAGAATTAAAGAAAAGTTTTTAAGTAATTTTTTTATCGTTTGAAATATCTATGGTCAAAACTATCAATTTTTAGATTTTTTTCTGGGTTGTTTTATCCTGTAGACATCGGGGATGAATTACTGCAAGCACAATTTCTGAGCAGAGCTGCGGAACATCTTAAAGAGAATGACTTAATCCGAGATTGCAGAAACAATTTGCAAAGATTAGAACAATATTACCGTTCATCATGAAAATACAATCAGAACTAGGTTGAGTTGCAGACTAGGTTGCTCTCTTTAAGACGTTTTACGGCTTTGCCCAGAAAGAGTGCTTGCAGTTGTTCGACCCCGACGTCCCCAAGATAAAACATCTCAGAAAATCTTTGACTCAATTAGTTAGCACAAAAACTAAGTGGTATGCTCACACCTAACACTTTAAATTTTACTCGGTATCAAAAATAAAACCCAAGAAGAACAGTAGGATTCTTTGTCTTAACAAAGAACACTGAAAACAGTAAGCACCAAAAACACAATTTTTTTTAAAAACACAGTGAGAATTTTCTATTAACTTGTTTTGTTTTTTTTTTTTTTTTAGGATGAAAGCACTATTTATAAGGAAAATTGAATATTTATATAGGGAAAAAATGAATGTTTATCAACATTTATAAAAATGTTGAAAACAATAACACCACCGTTACAAAATAATTGTCTCAATTGAAAAAAAAGTAACTTACAAAATATTAATCTTGTAATATAAAAAAAACATGTTACAAAAATAAAAATAAAAATAAAAATTGTTACAGATTTGAAAAAAAAAAATTTAAAAATATTTTCTCCAAAAAGATATATACACCCGCACTGACGGCGACACACTCATGTGGTGAACAACTTTAGACTACCTCCCCACCCTTACACAAAAGTGGGTACCTCTTGGGGCACAAACTCACTTTACAACTTAACACTTCATAAGTTTGGTGTTGTATCTTTTCATTATGGGATGAGGTTCCAAAGCTAAAGTATAACTCTCTAACAATTTTTTATTTTTGCAACATCTCCATTCAATCGAAACTTGTAACTCCCAAATTTTTTTTTTTTTTTTTTTGTAACAACTCTTTTAAAATCAAAACTCATAACTCCCCTATTAAAATTCATATTTACAGCAGTGACTCAACCCAATTCTGATTTTATTTTCATGGTGAACGGTAATATTATTTTAATCCTTGCAATATGTTTCTACAAATTATAGTTTTATAAAAGATTTGGATAAGTTAGACCCATAATCGGAACCGTGATGGACCGGTTTGGTTGGGGTTCCACCCCAATGCGAACTAGTCGGAATCGCTGGAACTATTTGGTTCTAGTGGTTCCAACTGGAACCGTATGGTTCCAATAGGAACCCTCCCAACGGCTATTAGTTGTTGGGGTGTCCCCAACGGCTAGTAGCCATTGTGTTTAAGAGGTAGGGAGCCATTAAAAAAAATTATAATATATAATTTCTAATATACCCCTAATAACGGTAATAAAATGGTTATATTTAGGGGCATTTTCGGTATAAAAAAGATTCTAAAATTCTATAATTAGGGGGTCATTTTTCATTATTTCAACACACCAATTTCTCAACTCTCTCAATTCTTACAATTCTGTTATTCTCAATTCTCTCATTTATAATAACAAATTAGTTATTATCATTCTCAATTTCCTTATTCTTCTTACTTATTTCTTAGAAAAAAAATGACAAGCTCATATGAGAACATAATGTCAAATATGCCAACCCAAGAGAGCGGCCCTAGTGTCGGTTCACAATCACAGATAAGAGAAGTTAAGTCTCGTTCATCAGATATTTTCAAAATTCATTTTCATTTAGACCAAGACGTTAAAGGTTCAAGAGTAATATGCAACCATTGTGGGGTTTCCTACAAATTTTCTGGTGGATACGGTAATATGATCAAGCATCTGGAAAGACATCATGCGGTTGAACTTGGACTTGATACGACGCAAACTCAAATGGCCAGGTACGCATCATCTAGTAGAGATACGTGTGCTGTAGATTTATTTAAATATTCTGATGCAAAAAATAGAGAAGAATTTATGAAATTAACTTGTATGACATATCTTTCTTTATGCTTTGGTGAAAAACTTCATTTTACTAATTACGTGCATAATGCTTTAAATCCTGCTGCATGTAGAATGACAACAAACACAACAAAACATCATATTTTTAAATTATACAAAGATGGCAAAATTATTTTAAATGAAATATTTAAAAATATTAAAGGTTGTAATTCTATACGTTCTGATATTTGGAGTGACCATTGGCAAATACACTCATACATGAGTGTGACTTGTCATTAGATTGATGCATCATTTACCATGTAAAAATGACTTATTGCATTTAGAGTTTTTGATGACCAACATACCGCACAAAATATTTATAGAATAATGAAGGTAATTTTTGATGAATATGGTTTAGTAGATAAAATTTTAACAATTGGATTTGATAATGCATTTACAAATACTGCATCCATAAATGATTTAAAAGAAATATGTCAACCAAATTTAGGGGGTCAGTTTTTTCATATTCGTTGTACATGTCATGTCCTTAACTTATTTGTTAAAGATGGTTTGGAAAAATTATCACCTTTCATTCATCCTATTAAGACAGCACTTAATTGCATTTGATCATATTCTCAAGTTAGGAGAGAATGAGCCAAGTTTTGTAAAATAATGGAATTCAACTTATTTACAATACAAAGATGCATTATGTAGTTTTTTTCTCAACATGTTCAAAATATCACACTTTTTCCTAGTCAATGGGATATTTGAGAAATTTTTTTAGAAATCTTAAAAGTTTTTAATGATCGTACTTTAATTTTTAGAGGAGTTTATTATCATACAACACATTTATTTTTTCTTGAAAGTTTGAATATTGTTGGTACTCTCGATAAACATATTAAAAGTAACAATGATATTATTTTGTTAGAAGCCATTACTGTTATGAAGGTAAAATGATTGAATTATTTTAGAGAAATTCCTAAAATAATAGTGTTTTATTCCTAAAGCCACTTATTTCTTCTAATGTTTTAAGTAGAAGGTTTGAATAGTGCTTTATAAGCTTACTATACTAATTTAGGCATAATAGATAAAATGATATTACAAGAATAATAATGAGATTAAGAAATGATTTAATTGAGTTATTTAATGATTATATTGTAAGATATAACTTAGGAACATTAGGTGAATCTAGTAGTAGCGAACCAGTAATTCGAATAAGACTTAGCGCAGGGGATCGTTGGTTACTGCAGCGAAATAAAAAAGTTAGGGATACGACAACTAATACCCCGAATTAGATAATTATTTATCTACAAATTTCGAGTTTTCTACTGAAAGTTTAGTTGTTTTTAAAATCCTTGAATGGTGGAACCGACATCAAAATATATATCATATTTTATCAATTATTGATAGCACCTATTTCCACCATTGCGGTTGAGCAAGCCTTCAGCATATGAGGCAATATATTGGAAACTAAACGATCTTCATTACATCCAAGCACTTTAGAAGCAACAGGTTGTGTGGATGATTGGACTCGAGCTGATCTGAGACAACAAGAAGATACCCCTGATGATTTTGAAGACTTGTTCGATAATGGAAATGCATCTGCAACAACAAGTGCAAGCGGAACCGGAGCTGAAAGATTAACTGATAATGATGATTGATAATTATAAAATTATAAATTTCCAAAGGGAAAATATCTTAAATTGTAATAGAACTACATAAGCTTTGATTCCTCTCACGCTTGGAGGATACATAGTCAACTTAAATTTTTTAAAATTTAAGTTCAAGCTCTTTAATTTAATAATTTAATTTATTTTTTAAATTAATCTAATTTATTTTAAATGATTTTCAATTTTTTATATAATTTTAAAAAAAAAAGAGTTCGAACCGGAACTATAATCGGAACCGACCGGTTCAGTTCTGGTTCGGTTCATATTTCCGGTTCCACTTAGGTGTGGAACCGGAACTGAACCACCGGCCAAGTCTATGCTTAGGTGAAATATGAATAAATTATTCATATTAGATATTGAATCATTTGTTCTGTAATTTTAAAAGATTTTAAAATTATGATTTCGCCAGAACAGCACCTCCGCTGCGCCCTTCGCCCAAAACCCCAAAAAAATGGTATCAGAGCAGTTATGATGTTTCATCCATTACATTAGTCATGCTTGATATATGATATGTAATCCAATTTTAATATTTTCTCATGCATGTAATATATATGTTTCTGGACTTTTCGGTTCTATGCTGATGGAAACGTAATGGAAATTTAATGGTTAAAGTAAGTTATATTTTCTAAGGTAGAATTGAGTTGTTTAGAAAATGATTTAGATTAAAAATTCCACATTTGATGTGGAGCAATCCTTCATTGAGGAATATCCTCGTTTAAAATAAGGCTGTAAAGTAACGTGTAGTGGATGCATGTTTCTTGGTCCATCTTGTCAATAAATTTATGGGTAACTGACCGGCGTAATCACACACGTATAACGCAAGCGCACATATCGTTCAAGTAGTATAAAAATATCGATCCCACGAGTACTTAATTTATACTATTGTTATTAATTATTGATACCATTTATTTACAGGTATCTAAATAAAGGGAGAATGGATTGATTGCTTTTGGTTGGTTGAATGTGAATTTGCTAAATAAATAAATAAAGACACAAAAGAAAATACAAAGGAAAAATAAACAAAAGACACAAAAATCTAGGGTTGTGATTCCACACAATATTATTATAAAGATGAATGATGCTATTATATGTGTAATAAATTAGTTTGCTAACCTGGAACACGAAGATATGCAAAAGCCTCTTCCGATGGTCAGATGCAAATACCAAAAATAACCCAATTAATCATATTCATATGTTAATCAAGTTACCTGAATTCATTAAGTTCAAGTTCCAATTATGGCCACTCACGCCCGATAGGTATATTCCTATCCTGTAAGGAAATCTAAGGGTTATCTATCCTCAAGAAAGATCATGAGCTATTGAATCTAAGGCTGAAACCTAAAATCTATTTTCCAAGTTCATTTTAAGTTTACCACATCAATCTTATTGGTGATCAAACAACAAGAAGCATTAAGCTTAAGACTTAATAAACAAACTAAAGAATTACCTAATATGTAATTGAATCAATTATTAAGTATGTGATTATTGTGTTTCATCACTTCCCTAGAATAAAAATAAAATGCTGGGGGTTGGGGGATCCACCTTTACTATATCTAATTTAGAAATCTCCATTATTATAATACATAATTTATCCGTGATATTACCAACCGACCATATAGGTGGTATTTTCATTAAGTCAGATTTTAATGAAGTCAAACCAGCCATAAAGACGGTATCATTATTTGTTCATAAACCAGCCATACAGGCGGTAATTATCTATCACCTAAAGACCGGCCATATACGCGGTGTCACTTTATGTCAAATAAATAAAACCAGCCATTAAGTAGGTAATCATTTTAATTCGAATTATAATTACATATTATAATTAAGGGAGATTAATATAAACTAAAATAATAAAAGTTTCACCATTTCCCTAGCGAAAAATTAACTACAAAACATAAAAGAAAAGAGAAAAAAAGAAACTACTGCTATTACTGAAAATAAAGATGCATAAATTAAATACTGAAAATAAATACAAACAAGATGTAATCATTAAATTCCTTACAAAAATCTAAGGAAAACATAAGAATTACAAATGAAATGGCTTGTTATTTATAGGAAAATGTAAAGGCTTCCACCAATTTCTCCACCAATTGCTCCATCAAACACGACATCAAACACGACATCAAACATGGCACCAAACATGACACCAAGCATGGCACCAAACATGGCACAAGACACTCCACAAAACATACAAGCATGTTTTATAGAAGTTTGACAATTTTAAATTGTCATTTTCCATTTTTTATTTTTTGATAATGACTTTAGTAATTACACAAAATACATTGGATTATTTGTTAATTTCGGTCTTGAAACATTCGGAATTCGAAAATATTTAAAATTTCAAAGTTATAGATCTCTGAGCCTTTTTTAATATGCAATTTGAATCAGCTTAATTCGATATCGGATGAAAAAGTTATGGCAAAAATACCAAACATGCGCAAAATTAAAATTTAGGACTGCACTTCGTGACGCGTAAAGTAAATTTTCATTTTTGACATTTTTTCCTCTGGATTTCATCGTTTTAGTCTCGAGTTGATTCCATTAAGTCCCAATATTATTTTTATCTGCAAAATAAACAAAAACACATCAAAACATTCATAAAACTCGAGAAATTATACAAAATATTAGGTTAAATGAGTGGGAAATAGTGATATAATTACCACTCATAACA
Organism: Zanthoxylum bungeanum; assembly: GCA_019454045.1. Classification (NCBI taxonomy): domain Eukaryota; kingdom Viridiplantae; phylum Streptophyta; class Magnoliopsida; order Sapindales; family Rutaceae; genus Zanthoxylum; species Zanthoxylum bungeanum. The sequence goes on from SKCR01034375.1 coordinate 20,081, forward strand.
CCCCCAAACCTAATATTTTGCTAGTCCTCGAGCAAAACACAAAATAAAATAACATAAAAATAAAATTATGCTAAGCCACTTTCGTAGGGATTACAGTTGTATTTAGCGTATGCAACAAGCCTTTAAACACCTAGGTGTCCCTAGTGGACGAGTTGTAGTCTCGTGAGGGTTTACAGTAATGATACCCACAAACATTTGATAAAAGTAAAAAGGTAGTAAAACTAATGCACAGAAAAATAAAAAGACAAGAGAAAATAGAATAAATGAGTTAGTGACTAAACAGGAGAAACTCATACTCCAAGTTAGCAGTTGTTTTCTTTCTTTCTAAATTACCGAATAAGTAAATTCTCCGATTATTTTTACCATTCTCCATATACACAGCTAACAAAATATTAATCAACTTATTTTGCCCACAATATTCACACGTGCAGTTGAGAAGAGAGTCATGGAGTTTTATCAGAATTCACACCTTTTTGTAGCAATTGAATATTTTTTTTTTCTGATTTTTCTATTTTTTTCTTTGATTTTTGATTTTTTTTAATTTATATACAATATCTTCCATTTATGTAGCGAGCTTTGGGTCATTGGCTCCCAAACCAGTTGGCTTTAGGGCACTAGGTGTTAAGACACCCCAACGAACTTAATTGCTAAGACTTCAGATATATATATATATGCAACATCTTCGATCCATGTAACGAGCTTTGGGCCGGTGACTCCCAAACCAGTTTGTTTTAGGGCATTATATGTTAAGACACCCTTACAGACTTAATAACTCAGATCTTAAACTTTTTTTTTTACTCCATTGCCATTTATAGATGTTTCCTTCAATTGAAATAGAGCACTGAATATTACAAACTTTTCAATTACAGCTTATGTCCGTATGTTACCATGCATGTTGATAATACCTGTCAACTGAGCATATGAAGATTCATTTTAGTTAGTTTTATGGAGAATTCACAAATTAAATTATTCAAAAGGAAATAAATAAAAATTAACTTGTTCCGAAAATAGATTTGAGATACGTATCATGAGTGGAAACTCCTTACACAGCTATCTCTTACCAATTTCACATGATTAATTAAGTTAAAAATAAAAACACAAATTTTTTTATTTTAATTTTTGTAAAAATTTTCAATTTTTTTTTGTATTTTTCGAAAAATTTTGGACTAAAAATCTAATAAAAATAACACAAAATAAACAAGATACTAAGCAACTATTCCCTCCCATAAACCTAAATTAGACATTGTCCCTAATGTCTTAAACAATAGAATAAGAGTTTAGAAGATCATACCTGGTTAACTGAAATTCTATGAGAAAAATTACCGATTAAGATCTATGTCCAATTTACGCTTCTTACCAGGATCGCTATCTGACCAGTTCAACTTGGAAAGAATGGGGTTGATTTTTGGTTCAAAGGTTAAGATTTGGTCAATTAATTCCTCGGCCTTTGCAGCCTCAATGAACTCTGGTTTATTACCAGAGTTGAATCCACAGAAAACACAAATTCGTTTGACTTGCTACTGTGAAGTTGCTTCCATTTTCTATCTGTTATTTGGATGAATATCTGGAAAGGTCGAAGAGAGCAATGTACAACTGAATTTATAGAACCTAAAAATGAGTGAGTAATAGTAGCATTAATACCTGTCAAATGATAATTATTAGATGAACATTAAAATAAATCGTGAAAAGTAAAAAAGTTTAGATCTTGTCGGCGAAATAAAGGAAATAAAAACATAAAAGAAAATCAAAGCAATTATTAAGGCAACAGAATTGTGTACGCAATACGCCACTAGCTTAGTATAAATTCATAAGGATGCGTCTCAAGAATCCATTCTTTACTCAGCCATCACAAATGAATTAGCTCTCTTCTTTGTGATTGCCAAACACCATTCATTCAATCTTAAAATGCTCCATTTGTGCTTTTCCCTAAAAAAATAACACACAAAATTAAAAACTCTACAACATGTATACACAAAATATGAAAACAAAAATTATAACAAATTGCATGGGTTGCCCCCTGCTAGCGATAAATTTTTTGTCTTCAGCCAGACGTGACTGAAATCCATCTTTCAATGAGGTTTCAGCGTGGTTTTGGATGTCCGATTAAAGACAATCTCGTGTGAGTTTATTTTGAAATGAGTGGCAAAAAGAGTTTTGTCTCATTCAATGCTTGTGCCACACTTTTAATCTTTGTCACTGTAGTGGTTCCTGAAAAGAAAGAAAGAAAATTAGGATGTCTTGTACGGTGCTTGATTTGGAATGGGGGTTCCATTTTGTCAAGCTTCTGGGCGATATGTGTAATTTGTACTCCCAAAAGCAGCGATGTTTCCCATGAATGCACTAGATCTATAATAAAGTATGACATTTTCTCCTCCATTTTCTCTGCTTCTTTCTCTATATTTTCTTCACATATGTATTTTAAGATTTTCGTATTCAGTTCTTCATATGTCATATGTGAAATGCATGCTCCATAAGTATCAACCTGAGGATGTAAAAATATGTCTGATTTTAGGTCTTCATCCTTTGATATGATTGGCTAAGATAGATCTTCTTCAAACATCTATGCAATAGAAGCTCCAAGATCTTCATTTTGAGGACACAGAATTCTATCCTCAATTTTTGGTGCAGTTGGTGCAAATAGCTCAGTTTCTTCATCCTCGTCAGAGTCCGAATCATAAAAATCAAATAGAGACTTTGCTAGTTTGGGCTTCTGAACTGATACCTCTGAATCTTGATACTGCTCAGCCTCTTCATTTGTTAAAGTGTCATCATGAAATGATTGGTACTCGAAAGCTTCGTTAGTTTCATCTGAAAATGCTTCTTGAGGTATGTTACTCTAGTTTTCTGTTAATTGTCTCATTTGATCTGTCAGTCTCTGAATGGATGCTGATTGTCTAAGAATACTTTCGAGTTGATTCTGGAATATTTCAAGCATTGTATCCAAATTTTCGTCTCGTTTCTTGAACAAATCTTTGAGCATGCCAACCAATTGTTATTCCTCAGATGGTTCTGGTTCTTAATGAAGATTGTATGTAGATGGTGAATAAGATGGAAAATATGATGGTTCTTCGTACCTTGAATGATTCCAATAATTCTACCAATTTGAAAGATATATACATTGATCGCTCGGGTGGTTACCATCACATATCACACATCTCCCTATTAGATTCTGTTGAGCAAATGTAGTATTGCTTGGTTCTGACATCCCATGATAATTAGGTTGAACAATATGCCTCAAAAAATCAGACTGTTGCTCGCTGAATTGAGGTGTATCTTCTTCTAGTAAAGCTCGTAATCTTTTTATCTCCCAATAAAGATTCATGTCAACCACCTGAAAAATAAAAAGAAATAAATAAAAATTACAAATAAAAATAAAGAAAAATAGATACAAGATAATTAGATAGCTTCAAAATTAATAACACAAGAAATATAAGTCCCTAGCAATGGCGCCAAAAACTTGACCGGCGTAATCACACGCGTATAACGCAAGCGCATGTATCGTTCAAGTAGTATAAAAATATTGATCCCACGAGTACTTAATTTCTACTGTTGTTATTAATTATTGATACTATTTATTTACAGGTATCTAAATAAAGGGAGAAGAGATTGATTGCTTTTAGTTGGTTGAATGTGAATTTTCTAAATAAATAAATAAAGACAAAAAAAATACAAAGGAAAAATAAACAAAAGACATAAAAATCTAGGGTTGTGATTCCACACAATATTATTATAAAGATGAATTGATTCTCTTATATATGTGTAATAAATCAGTTTGCTAATCTGGAACACGAAGATATGCAAAATCCTCTTCTGATGGTCAGATGCAAATACCCAAAATAACCCAATTAATCATATTCCAATGTTAATCAAGTTACCTGAATTCATTAAGTTCAAGTTCCAATTATGGCTACCCACACCCGATAAATATATTTCTATCCTGTAAGGAAATCAATTAAAGGGTTATCTATCCTCAAGGAAGATCGTGAGCTATTGACTCTAAGGCTGAAACCTAAAATCTATTTTCCAAGTTCATTTTAAGTTTACCACATCAATATTATTGGTGATCAAGCAACAAGAAGCATTAAGCCTAAGCCTTAATAAACAAACTAAAGAATTACCTAATATATAATTGAATCAATTATTAAGTATGTGATTATTGTATTTCATCAATTCCCTAGAATAAAAATAAAATATTGGGGGTTGGGGGATCCACCTTTACTATATCTAATTTAGAAATATCCCATATTATAATACAGAATTTATCCGTGATATTACCAACCGACCATATAGGTGGTATCCTCATTAAGTCCGATTTTAATTAAGTCAAACCAGCCATACATGCGGTATCATTATTTTTTCATAAACCAGCCATATAGGCGGTAATTATCTGTCACCTAAAGACCGGCCATATAGGCGATGTCACTTTATCTCAAATAAATAAAACCAGCCATTAGGAGGTAATCATTTTAATTTGAATTATAATTTCCATATTATAATTAAGAGAGATTAATATAAACTAAAATAATAAAAGTTTCACCCTTTCCATAGCGAAAAATTAACTACAAAACATAAAAAAAAAAAAAAGAAAAAGAAACTACTACTATTACTGAAAATAAAAATGCATAAATTAAATACTGAAAATAAATACAAACAAGATGTGATCCTTAAATTCCTTACAAAAACCTAAAGAAAGCATAAGAATTACAAATAAAATGGCTTGATATTTATAGGAAAATATAAAGGCTTCCACCAATTGCTCCACCAAACATGTCATCAAATACGACATCAAACATGACACCAAACATGGCACAAGACACTCCATAAAATACTCCACCAAACATACAAGCATATTTTATGGAAGTTTGACAATTTTAAATTGTCATTGTCCATTTTGTTTTTTAATTTTTTGATAATGACTTTAGTAATTACACAAAATATATTGGATTATTCATTAATTTCGGTCTTGATAACTTCAGAATTCGAAAATATTTAAAATTTAAAAGTTGTAGATCTCTGAGTCTTCTTTAATCTGCAACTTGAATCAGATCAATCGGATATCGGATGAAAAGTTATGGCCAAAATACCAAATATGCGCAAAATTGGAATTTAGGACTGCACTTCGTGACGCGTACAATAAATTTTCATTTTTGACATTTTTTCTCTGGATTTCATCATTTTAGCCCCGAGTTAATTCCATTAAGTCCCAATATTATTTTTATCTGCAAAATAAATAAAAACACATCAAAACGTTCATAAAACTCGAGAAACTATACAAAATATTAGGTTAAATGAGTGGGAAATAGTGATATAATTACCACTCATCACACCCCCAAACCTAACATTTTGCTAGTCCTCGAGCAAAACATAAAATAAAATAACATAAAAATGAAATTATGCTAAGCCACTTTCATAGGGATCACAGTTGCATTTAGCATATGCAACAAGCCTTTAAACCCCTAGGTGTCCATAGTGGACGAGTTGTAGTCTCGTGAGGGTTTACAGTAATGATACCCACAAATATTTGATAAAAGTAAAAAGATAGTAAAACTAATGCACAGAAAAATAAAAAGACAAGAGAAAAGAGAATAAAGAAGTTAGTGACTAAACAGACGAAACTCCTACTCCAAGTTATTAGTTGTTTTCTTTCTTTCTAAATTATCGAATAACTAAATTTTCCGATTATTTTTGCCATTCCCCATATACACAGCCAACAAAATATTAATCAACTGATTTTGCCCACAATAGTCACAAGTGTATTTGAGAAGATAGTAATATTTTTGTCCTAAAATTTTATCAGAACTTACACCTTTTTATAGCAATGGAATATTTTTTTTTTCTGATTTTTTATTTGATTTTTGATATCTATTTAGATTACTTATCATGACTTATAATGAGGACAAAAATATTACTAAGTCATGATAAGTAATCTAAATAGATATCTGCTTTAGGATATCTTACAAAAATATTACTATCTTATAATGAGACAAAAAAATTTTAGCCATTGTGACTTAGTTACTAAGTCATGATAAGTAATCTAAATAGATATCTGCTTTAGGATATAATTGTCTAAAAAGAATAGTTTCTTGTGCAGTAAGAATTGACATGAATCAGTTCATGTCTCGAGATTCTTGACTAGCATTAGGAAAACCTCATTAGTATTTGTTTATCTTATAATGATGTTTCTTGGCTTTAGTGAGTTTTAGAAGTCATGTGTCAAACACAGTTTGCTAATCAATCATTTGCAATTGTTGTGAATAATTGAACGCAAATTATTAAGCTTAAGAAAGGAGATGTGTATAGTTGTGTATAGAGAATATTGATTCTCACAATTCGACAACTATAAGTATTGGATACTAGATCTTCCGTCTAGTTATTTAAAATAATATTTAATAATTATTTTGATATTTAATATAAGAACTTGTGACTATTGGATAGTTGCTTGTTCTATATAAACAGTTGTTACATATTTTAAAATGACTAGTAGTGTCATTGATGAAGAGATAAACATTAAGGAAAATATTCGGTTAACTAAATAACTTAAAACAGAGCTTTATGAGATTTTATCACATAAGCATAAGATGCTTATTCAGTATGGTAAATGATGGTCTGATACGAGATCACACCATATATTCTTATCTATTTAATGAATATTGTATTCAAGATGTGATTAAATTTCATTTAACCAATGATCGTCATTGGACCACATAATTTATTAAACTAATACATTTTATGTATGTAGTTTAATGAATTATAAATTACATTGGATAGTTTTCTTTACTTCGTAACTTAGTTAATGAATTGTCATGACTTAGTTGTATGTTTCTAAGAATAATATTGAACGTTTGAATGGTTCGAGAACTTTCAATATGTTTCTGATTAAACGTGGATAAAATATTTTAAATGGTTCAAAGATAATCTATTTGAAGTATTGAAAACTATATCTTTGAAAATCATCGTGAATATTTGAATTGTTCAAAGATGCTTGATATGATCAAACATATGAATTTGAGGCAATTAGTTTTAAAGTTATTTAAGAATGTGATTCTTACTCAGTATTAAACTTCCATGATTCCATCTTGATGGAATTGGTCAGTAGGAGTAATTGAATCTTATATGATTTGATTCATGATATTGAGTGTTACCGAATTAGTTTTCAATACTCTTGGGGTTATGCTCCAATAACACTAATTATTCTCTTTATTTATTAATGTTTCATTCATTTCTACAGTTACATATATGATATGTATAGTAGAAAATTTGAATCTTTAAAAGTTTGAGATTTGAATCTTTCTTTTATATAATGGTTATATATACTTGTGCCTTAGAGGTATAAGTAAAATTTTATCATTTATTCTATTTAATAGAATATTGTATTATATCTTTTCTACGATCTTGAGAAATAAAATTATTTTATTACTTGGTGTGTAACATCAGATGTTGGTAATTGTAGAAAAGACTTGACTTATTGAAATCAAATGTGAGAGTGATAAACTGTAATTGAGCTACATAATTAATAAGATGAAAAGACCATTAGACAACTTCCGTATAAGTTCAATAGGTTGTTAGAATCATTTGCAAAATATTTGATACTTAATGATTCTGTTGTTTTCTTATCGAAGAAAATTATCCTATAACTTATAGTGGGAGTAATATTTGATATAAATTTCGTAAATTATCATTGAAACATATATCTAAGATTGTTCATAGCTTAATATGTCAAGTTTTAAACTTGATTGAGATTTCGTTATGAATAGTTCATAAAATGTGCAAATTATTTGCACAGCAAAAGCCAAGTGAGCTTGATAAAGGTCTGACCTTTATAGTATGACAGTGGGAAAAGTTATACTCAGTGACCATTGTATATTTTGAGAAAACTTGTCTCTAGTCGCACTAATTGAACAATTAAGACTCTGTTGGTTAATGATGATATTAAATTGTGTATTTTGGTTAAAGAATGCAAAGTGGCGTTCCTAAATATTTTCTTCGAATGAGAAATCTGTTGTGATTTCTTTGTTTGAAGACTTCATTCTAGAATGGCCCTGAAGTTTGTATTCTGCTAAGATTACAGTTTGATATACTAGCTTATAGAGCCTCTTGTAGACTTAGATAAGTATTCCGAAAATATGTGTTATCTAATTTTGATATAGTCAGATTTTCTGATTTTATCAAAACATAAAAAATGCATATATGATATAGGGTCAGTGAGAGCGTACAAATTTCTTTCTAAGGTTATATATCCTAATGACAATATCATTATTAAAGTAATAATGAGATGTTTGTAAAGTAGAACGTTTACTTAAGTATTATTTTCTCCGTGTAAGCAGTGAGAGTAATCTCTATTATATATGATATAAAGTTTCATATATGATATAAAACTAAGGGACTTGTGAGATATTCCTATTAGTCGCGTATTAGATATGATCTAATAAATGACACAGTAAGACTATCTGTATGACAGTTAGTAAAACTGTTTGACAGTTAATGTGTCTTTTTATATATAGTATTTATCTTTCGAAAAGGATGATTCCTTTATCGAAAGAGAGATTGGTTGAAATGTCTAGACAATCTTATCCATCATAGGATGATTGCGTAATGAATACTATATTATGTGCGATTAAAGATATCAATTTAATCGTAATTGTTACGAGTTATTTTGATATGATTAGAACATATGATGGGCCTTGAAACATGTTCTTTGTGATCTTAGAGATATTAAGAATGAGTTTCTTATTCATAGAGAATTTAGTCTGCAAACATAAGGTCAGATTAGTTTTAATCCTAATTATGACATTAGATGGTCCATGTCATATAAAGTCAGAAAAGATGCAGTAGGAGTATCCTTTTTGATTCTATTAAATTAGTTAAATCAATTGTAACTTATGAAGTATTGACTTATGAAGTTGCATAGTGACCCTATAGATTAGAAGTTTTCATATTAGTGTAATACTTGCGGTTGTCTCATAGTATTTGGATTTGATCTCTAAATATATAGACAACTCAGTAGTTATAGCACAATACTAATATAGCGTATGAGTCATATTGATGTGAAATTTAGATTCTACAAAATATGAATGACGCTGACTAAGGAAAACGATTGAGTTTGTTGGACGAACTTAATTTGTTAAAGTGGGCTTACTTGTTGTTGCCTACCTCTTGAGTGCTAGGTGAGCTTTTGAGGGCCATTAGTATGTGATATACATTGAGATTTGTATATAATACCGTGGATTGGCACTAGAGCAAGTGTGAGAAATTGTTAAGGTTGGTGCTCGGAGTGTGAAAAAAACGCATAAAAATGCATAAATTAAATACTTAAAATAAATACAAACAAGTTGCAATCCTTAAATTCCTTACAAAAACCTAAGGAAAGCATGAGAATTACAAATGAAATGGCTTGGTATTTATAGAAAAACCTAAAGGCTTCCACCATTTCTCCACCGATTGCTCCACCAAACACTCCACCAAACATGCCACAAGACACAGCATCAAACATGGCACCAAACATGCAAACATGTTTGGTGGAAGTTTGACAATTTTTATTTTTTATATTTTATTAATTTTGTTTTATATTTTGGTAAATGACTATAGTAGTTACACAAAATATACTGTATTATTCATTAATTTCGGCCTTCTAAACTTTCGAATTCGAAAATATTTAAATCTTAAAAGTTGTAGATCTTCGAGTCTTCTTTAATCTGCAACGTGAATCAGCTCAATCGGACATCGGATGAAAAAGTTATGGCCAAAATACGAAAATTACGCAAAATTGGAAATTTTGACTGCACTTTGTGACGCGGATAGTAAATTTTCGTTTTTGACTTTTTTTTTCTCCGGATTTCATCGTTTTAGCCCCGAGTTGATTCTATTAAGTCCTAATATTATTTTTATCTGTAAAATAAATAAAAACACATCAAAACGTTCATAAAACTCGAGAAACTATACAAAATATTAGGTTAAATGAGTGGTAAATTATGATATAAATACCACTTATCAAAGTGCCAATCCGGATCGTATTTATTTCCGATTCATGAATAAGAGAAATTCTATTTTCCATAATATTACTTATTTAATGGTAGCACCTCTTGTCTTTTATACACATATTCGATCTAATTACGATTAGATATCTAATTACGATTAGATTGAAACTAAATCTGGTTTAGTGATACATGCGTATTAGACAAAGACCCAAGGATTTACAATGTAGTGCATAGTTACAACGTAATTTGTAATTGACATTGGGAAGCGCAATATAAGATGTATATCCTTAAATAAAGTTTCTGGTCAAGATCTACCAACACGGGTTGGTTAGTAAAATCCGTTGAGACCAATACATGTCGTATATCATGACTTGATCCGATGGTTATCCTAGTGAACCATGAGTCTCGAGAAACTCGTATATACATGTAGGTGTTTATTTGATAAACACTGAACGACTCACTGAAGATTTTCTAATACATGGTACACCAACGTCAATAGGAATCTTCTCGAGTTGAGCGAGCATAATGGTCATTTGACTTGAGATACAATTGTGAATATATGAGTTATCCTCCACACTTTGATGACAGTTACGTCACGATCTATTTAGATCAGACCTCCGCCTGTTCGTTGGATGTGGACCGATGCTCATGATATCATGTACGTATCAAAAGAGAATCTGTCAGTCCTGTGTACAAGACATAGGCATCCAACACGTGTTGCGATCTTGTAAAGCAATGACCATGGTATAACTTCGAAAACCAGTTCTGAGTGTTATTTAAACATAGTAAAATTGAAAAGTCGATTATATTATACCATACAGATTTGACGTTCTTATCTATATCACAGGTATAATATAGATATCCTATGACGGAAGGATTATACATATGCAATGAACTCGACTTGCATATTTTAGTGAGATTATCAGTGATCGTCATAATTCATGAGTGGGTGAATTATGGACACGAAATTGGATTTTGTGACGGATAAACCTAAACTTAGAGAGTCCCACAATTTGAAATGTACTTGTGGATAATACAGATTATTCATAATACTTCATCAGATTAAATGAGTTAATTCGAATCGTTTAATCGCTTAAACGATAACACATGCTTTAGGGAATTTTGGTTATTTAATAATTAATATGTATTTGTATTTGATACAAAATTTGATTTGATACATATTAATTAATTGTCAAATGAGACTTTGACACATGCCATAAATATATGTATTTGTTATTTAATGTAAATAAAAATACATATATATAATAATTATATTAATTAATTATTTAGATGTTTAATTGTTAAATATTTGAATAGTTAAATAATATCCATATTTCATAAATTTTATGAAATATGTTTAATTATTATTGAAATACATGGTATGATTTAATTAAACTTTATGTGTGCAATTATGATTGGTTAATATAATTGATTGGACCAAATTTTGAAAATGACCATAATACCCTTAAAGAGTCGGTCATGGGCATTTCATTTCCTTCAATTGGAACACCATGGCTGAAAACTTCAAGAACAAAAGCTCTCAATGATTCTTGATGATTCAAGGAAAGAAAATCAAGAAAATCAAGAAAAAAACTAAGGAAACAAGAGAATTAAAGGTAATCATTTATATCCCTAAGGTTAGAAATTATGTTTCTTGATGATCTTATGAGATCATAGGGCTTATTTACTATAAATTTGGGGCTTTTGTATTTGGAGGATGGAATTGGATGCATATGACATGTGTGAAGTAGATTTGGATGATATTATTATAATTATTGTCTAATTTGATCATTTGATGATATGTTGTCATTTTAGAGTGTTATGACCACTCTTGTAATGCCTAGAATTATTCTTGGGCTGACCTGGGTAGCCCTCATCTGTTTTGGGTCGTTGGTTCGGTCAAAAACGTATTTTGTGTCATTTTGCGGAAAATTTCGTAAAAGTTTCGCGAAGTTTCTACCTTATTTATGTCGTTATTTGATATGGAATAAATATGTTTAGGTGAAAAATGAATAAATTATTCATATTAGATATTGAATAATTTGTTCGGTAAAAAATTTTAAAATTACGATTTCGCCTGAACATGCTTTCGCCGCGCCCTTCGTCCAAAACCCCAAGAGTTCAATGGAATGTATCCTACCTACGTCCAGGGAAACAAAGAAAGAGAGTTGTTATAACGTGATCGGGTTTGATCGACCAAGGCAAAATGATCATTACAAGTGTGACCGACCTCTCTCGCATTCTCTCTAAAAAAAGGCTTTTTATCTCTCTTACAAGCTTAGAAGAATACAAGTTGCTAACCTTTACAAAAGTGCCCTTATCCCTTTTATATAGTAAAAAAAAATAGCATTGTTGCACCGTCCTAGTGACGTCAGCCACGTGAACCTACTACTGCCAATAGGCTCTCTGCCCCAATTGTTCCACCGAAAGCAGACCTGTCATCTGACATTTCATTAAACCACTCTTTATTGGGAAGACTCCATACGCTACCTTTATGATATCAACCTGTATCTAAGGTCGGACCACATCGGACCTAACCACCTCAGGCTCGGGACACTCTGTCTGGCTTCTCATCCTTTGAAAGAACTTCAAATTATTTATTGAGTGCAAATCTCATCTTACCCTTTCTTCGAGATTATGATTTCTTGGGGGCTTAAAAACCACCACCAACACACTTAAAAAAGGTGAAAAGAGTGAATGAATGAATGATGAAATAACAAATAAAAGATCTGAGCCACCAATTGAAAAGTTTTAAGAACACTTTAGTGAGATAACCCTTTCGATTACTTTTCATGTCACAGATTCTTGCGTTCTTTGTAGATTTATGATCTTCTTCCTTCCAGAGCTGAGTCTAAATATCGTTTAAAAATGCTTCCGGATTGCCTAGTAACTCTTTGCAAACTTGGTTTTCAGGCTGGAATTATTGAAGAAATAGTCAATGATACAATTGACACTGCATTGGATTCAGATGATATAGAAGAGGAAATTGAAGAAGTTGACAAGTTCTTTCAGAAATAGCTGGTGAGGCCGCGAAGCTGTCAGGAAAGAACGGTCGAGGGTACCTGCCCAGAGAGCAAGTACTTCGCCTCAACTACGCGTAACTAATTTACCTACTTCTTTGTTGTTTCGTCAAGAAACCGACAACTAAATTAAGTTGTTTCATAATTTTGCAGGAACAAGATGTTGCAGAAGGTGGAGATGATGAGGAAGAACTACAAGAGCTAAGAGCACGGCTTGATAAAGTGAGATCATAGGAAGCAAGATGATCATAGTCAATTCTTAAACTTTGAGTTTTCCACAAATTCATCAATTATTACAAATTTCAAATACAAAAAAGATGAAAAAGTTTTATTTGAACTCTGGCAGCCCCCAGAAAGTACTCCTTGGCTTCATGACTTTTTTAACTATGTTGCCCTGTGATCAGTAAAAAGTAGTGTAAAAAAAAATAAAAAAGTTGCTAGACTTTTCTCACAAGATATAATGTAAATTTTCATCAGTGGGCAAAAGTTAAAGGAGAATTTGTATCATTTAATTACCTCTTTGAACGTTGATACATTTTTAGGTTCAAGAAAAGTGTTCTTGATTGATTGTAATTCATGGACCACGTTGGTAATGTTCATTCGATCTTGTGGCGACTCCATTGAACAAGCAACTCCGATTCTCATCATAGCAATGAGACATTCTATTTTTTGGTTGATTCTTACTTGCCTCTGCCTCTGATTTCCAATTATAGCCAAGTCTTCATCATCATTTAGAAGAATCAAATCAATAATGTCCATCACATGATCAGGCATGGCCGTTCTTGCTAAGTTATGAAGATTCATATCACCCTCAAACATGTTGTCTGTTGGTTTTTTTCTTGTCACCAGTTCTAACAACAATATCCCATAGCTGTAAATATCTCCATTTGTTGACGCCTCACTTCCAAGTCCATATTCTGCCATTCAAAAAATTATGAGTGCAAGATTTTCTAGAAGAAATTAGTGTAATTGCACATTTAAGGAAAACAAACAAACATAAAAGCAAATTAATTAACTATTCTGAGCACACTTTCAAAAAAAAGGTAGAAACGTTAAGCAATTTATTGGAAAAGTTGCACTGCAATCATATTGGAGGAAAGAATTTTGATTGTTCTAGAGGTCAAACGCTAATAAATATAAAAAAGATAATACCTGGAGCAATATAACCAATAGATCCTTTAACACCGATGGAGCTTGTTTGCCCTTGAGAGGGTGGAAGGAACCTTGCAAGGCCAAAATCACCTACATGTGCAGTCATTTCTTCATCAATAAGAATATTGCTGGGTTTAAGATCACAGTGAGCCATTGGAGGTCGGCAATCATTGTGCAAATAGTTCAGTGCACAGGCAACATCAATGGCTATGTTTAGCCTCTGAAGCAAATTTAAACTCCTTGGTCCCTCGTTTGTTTCATCTTCTCTAATGACAGGATACAACCACTCCTCTAGGCTTCCATTATGCATGAATTCATATACCAGAGCCTTGAAGTCATTACCTTGATAATCCACTCCTGAACATGCAGTGAGAACCTTGACTAGATTTCGATGCCTGATGTTCCTTAATGCCCTACACTCAGCTATAAAACTCTTGGAAGCTCCAGGATGAAGAAGATTAAAAACCTTCACTGCGACAGTCGTTTTACCTCCATCAAGAATTCCTTTATAAACTGACCCAAAGCTGCCTGCACCAATCAAATTTGCTGAGGAGAATCCATCGGTAGCATTGTAGAGCTTTTGGTACGACATGTTCAATAGTAAATTTATTGAACTACTTGGTTTTGTTTCTCTTTTCTTTTCTTTACCCAACAAAGAAACAGAAAAGATAGAGTCAAAACAAGTCCTACAAGCCCAGATACAATAGCAATTACCAATTTTAGTGCTAGGGTCAATCTCATTTGTTTAGATTTCCTTGAACCACATGCCTGCAGATGAAATTCAGGAATGCCCCCACAGAGCTTACTGTTTCCCAAAATCGAAACAGCACTCGCATTCTTGAAGACTCCTTCTGTTGGTACCTCACCCTCAAGCTTATTGTTAGAGAGATTTAAATTCTCCACCAATTTTAATCCTATCAGAAATTCAGGAATTTCACCTGAAAGATTGTTTTGAGACAAATCTAGGACTCTAAGAGCTCTTAAAGAACTCAAAGTTGAAGGAATGGGACCTCGGAATAAGTTGCCTTGCATATCCAATACTTCCAATCTTATACAACTACCTAGAGTAGTAGGGATCTCACCTTCTAACATGTTTCTAGAAACATCTAATACTCCTAGATTTTCCAGATTTCCAACTCCAGTGGAAGGGATCCAGTCAGTTGATTTTCCGAAAAGTCAAGAGCAATTGATAAGGATGAGAGGCAATAACTTGGGGAGGTATGGTACCACTAAGATTATTATTAGAAAGATCAATTTGTAACAACTATTACATCCACGGCCTAGGCTTGAGGGGATGCTGCCTTGAAGAAAATTGTCACTTAAACCTAATTCTAATAACTTATTCAAGTTTCCAAAGATGGTGGAATACTTCCTGATAATCTATTATTATGTAATTTCAACATCACTAAATTTCGGAGCTCTCCTATAGTAGTGGGATGGTACCTGATAATTTATTCTTCCACATTTCCAGCTTTTTGCAAGTTGACAGCTTTCCAATCCCAGTTGGGATGCTTCCAGATATTTCATTCTCTTCCAGGACCAATACTGTAAGAGTTGTTGAGATGTTGCTTATGCATCCAGAATTAACCCCCCAAAGTTATTGACATTTATAGCCAATATATTTAAACTAGTTGCATTAGTCAAAGAGCAGAGGAAGTTTAAATCATGGTGTCCCCCACTCCCTAGACTGTTGGATGTGATAGTGAATCTATAAAGCCTTTGTAGCTTCTCCAAATAAGGCACTTCCCCTGTTAGTTTATTTGCTACAGCTTGAAATATTTCCAACTTCGAGGCATTGGATATTGAGGGTGGAATGACTCCAGTCATTCGGTTTTTAGCAACACTGAAAAATTGGATATTTGGAAGAGTAAAACCAAAGTCCATAGGAATTTCCCCCTGAATTTGGTTTCCTCCCACATCAAAAGCTGTGATGGAAGAGATGTTGAAGATTGAGGATGGAATAGTACCAGACAACCTATTTCCTCCCAAATGAAATGTGCAAGATTCTTCAACCAGCAAAAGGTATCAGGAATACTTCCAGTCAGATTATTCATGGTCAAATCAATTATAAGAATGGATGATAAGTTTCCCAAGGAAGAAGGTATACTTCCTGTCAGATAGTTACCTCGTAAATAGAGCATCTCAATCTTTGACAGGGAGCCAAATTCTGAAGGAATTTTTCCCACCAATTGATTAAAGGATAGAAAGAGAGAAGTAAGGTTTGAGCAACGGGATATATTGGCAGGAATTTCGCCACCAATTGAGTTGTTGTTAAGAGTCAGTGTTTCCAATCTTTGTAAACGACCAATTTGTGAAGGGATTTCATGGGTGAAGCTATTGTTTTGGAGATTTAGTACTTTAAGAAAGCTCAAATTTCCAATGTAAGGTGATATAGCGCCTGCAAGTTAAGGGACTCCAAGTTCAAGATTGTGACTCTCTGGTGCCTACGACTACAAGTAACACCATGCCATTGGCAAAATTGGATGGATTTATTCCATGAGGCTAAAGCACCAAGAGGGTCATGAGTGATCTTTGACTTGAATCCAAGCAAGGCCACTCGGTCTGTCTCGTTACCGACGACAACCGTAGAAGCCCTTACACAGCAAAAGAAGAAGAATACAAGGACAGAATGAACAACAAAAAAAGACCAAGACACTCTTATTCTCATGTTGGATGGAAGATTTGTTTGAGTTGGAAAAAATAAAACTTCTATCTCTCAATGCAGGGTACGTATGGTATCTGAAAGAGTTGGTTTATTTAAAATTTGAAGTTCAAGAATGTGTGTATATATATATAATCACTCAACATGGGTTCTCAAGTCTGAAGGCATTTATGAATAAAGAAAAAGGTCCAAATGAAGAATTTAATTTGGACCCAAAAGAATGAACGAAAAATTATTATAACAACGGTATGTTTTGATGTTAAATAAAAATAAAAAAATTAAATCGATGTCGTTTTTGATAATTGGTTTTGAGGTGAAACTTTAAACACTTGTAATTTCTCATCCCTTAGTCAAACCTTTCGTTTTTTATATATACATGATCGTATTCGAATCTACTTTTCAATGAAACTGACGTCATGACAATCGGAGCTTTAAACTAACTCTCTTTCTCTCAAACACCCATAGAAGCCAAGATTGAATTATTAGAGTTGCTGTGAGTGTCATCAGGTATATAACTTTTGTTAGGTTTCTGAACACGTTGATTTGAGTCATCATCACTTTGTTCACATATGAAACGCTGAAAGATGATGGCGTCCATCATAACTGGTTTACTTTTTGACCAAAACGACATGCAATTAACGTTTCTAACCTTTAGCATTATAATTTATGCTGCTGCTGAAAAAGCAAATTGTAATTTATGTCGCCATTTCCAAAGTAATTCAGGAAAGCATCCCATAACAAGTCTTTGGGAACCTTCTTCTTCTATATGCAAGTTTAATATTCCACCTTTTGCTGCCATTTGTACTTGTAGGGGAGAAAATTTAGAAATGTCTAGTTTTGATAACTTTCCAATAATAATAAAATGATTTTTTTAATCAATTTACCTTTCCAAATATTATTATTGATTGGATTTTTGATCTCATTGAATACTCATACTTATCTCATTAATTAAAGAGTACACAAATTTTTATCATATTAGAACCTCACCTATAGTGTTTCCCACGAGCTTTCAATTGACGTTTGTTCACACAAGGATTTTACATCTTTTAAAAATGAGAATATCAATACCTGTCTTGATCCGTCCCAAATAATATGCCCTACATCAATCGTCAAGACATGTTTGAGCTTCTAACGTCTCCGGTTTCAACCTTGATCTTCTGTCATCAAGAATATTGCCGCCAATACTAAATGTTTGCTCTACAGATACAGTTGAGACTGGTGTAGCTAATACCTCCATTGCAATCACAGCCAGGACGGTAAACAATCCTTAATGTTTTTGCCACCAATAAAGGATAAGAAATTGCTCACCAGTACTTGAGAAAACTCAAAATTTGTTGTTAGATATGCATTAAATTCTGAATTAGTAGTGGTGGTATTGGTGGACTTTGTTTTTTTTTTAATTTCTTTCGTTGTATTAACCAATTTCTACCAACATGAAGCTTAGATTGTTCAGTTGGTGCATTCATGGATTGTGTATTATTAATTATTTGAATATTATATCTATTAAAATCACACCACCTAAATTATCTAATTTCAAAATAAGTATGTGTCTTGCCTATAGACGACATCTTATGGCCAAATATGGGCCAGGTGTTTTAAGACCAAAGAGTTAAGCCCCTGAATAGCCTTTGTCTAGCTCGGTCTGCTTTAGCAGGGTCGGTTTTGAAGTAAGGTGGGCGAGACGTCTCCTCCAAATTTTTTTTATTATAATTTTTTAAATAGCTAATGGATAAAAACTCCAAAAAAATATAGGATCAGCCATGTGCTTTGGACTACCAACCATCCGATTTTTAACCAAATCATGCAAGCAGCTGTTGCTCGATTACAAATAAGTTTTTGACATCTACTGCTCCAGGAACAACTTTTCAGAGTTGATATTGTAGAAACAGATTGTAAGTAAGAATATTATTACCGTTCATGAGGAAAAATAAAATTGGGACTGGGTTGATTCATGAACTATGTCGTTTTTTTAAGACCTTTTGCAGCTCAGTTCAGGAAATTGTGCTAGTAGTAATCGGCTCCGACATCCCCATGATAAAACAACCCAAAAATCTATGTCTCAATCGATTAGCACAAACTCGATTGATACACTCACACCCAACTCACAAAATTATGCTCGATATCAAAAAATTGTAAGAAAACAGTAGCAAAAGCAATAGCAATTTGTGTTCTTCACTCGACTGAAGCAAGCCAAGTTTTTTAAAAAATTGCTCTCGATTTGTGGTTTAAAAAAAAAAGACCAAAGTCTATCTTACTTTCTATTTTGCTTTTCTTTCTATATATATTTTTCAACAAAAGAAGCATTATATATATAGAAGAAAACTTTTGAACGTATGTAATCAATTTGTCAGTTTTTGATCTTGAATTTTGTAGTCGTTGGACATAAAATATTCTTTAAATTCGAACATAAGTAATCAATTTGTTTGTAAGTTTTTGATCTTCAAATTGAAAGAAAACGTTGAAAAATAAAGAATTAAAGAAACAAAATATTTTACAAAAGTATTAATAAAAAGAAATAATACAAAAATATTAATTTCCTAACAATTTGTGTAACATCATTAAACTCAAAACATGTAATTCCCTTTTAAAATTCACATTTACAACAATCCCCCACTTGAATTTTAATAAATATTCATGAACAATATAATATAAGGTCGTGCATAAATAAAGGTGTCTATCAACTTGAACCTTTACATAGTATTGACGATTCAGATTATACTAGAGTAACTCGTAGTTTTGAACTCTATCTCTGACAAAGTTACACACACAAACCTTTCAGGGTGAAGTCAAAAAGCCAGTACATTATGGTCGTGCACGTATATCCCAGTATATTGAATGCTCTATAAACTTTTGGCAAAAGTTTCATAAGAAGCGGCCTCACGTCTACAATTCACATAGGTGCGTCTATCAAGAGTACTCATGTAACTAGGTACTAAACTCTTTATAGAGTATAGAACACATTAAGAGTTAAACAACTTATCCCTACATTGCTTCAGGATATTATGCTCTCAGAATGGAACTCGTCGATTATTAGCATGATTCAACTCTCATTACTTTATGACTTGTTATTACCCATTTGAACATATTTCTTAGGATCTCCACTCTATAGGTCGAGTTACCATCATAAGTAATCTAATTATTTAATGGAAATAGTCTCATTCTTTTAGAAGTATTGAATATCTTCTCTCTTGCTAAACCTTTCGTCAAATGATCAGCCAAGTTATCATCAGTCCGTACATGATCCACTCTTACAGCTCCAGTAGAGAGATATTCTCTAATTGTGTTGTGTTTACGACGTATTTGTCGTCTTTTATCATTATGATAACGGTTCTGAATCTTTGCAATAGTCGTGATACTATCACAATGGATCAATATAGCTAGTATCGGCATCTCTCATAAAGGGGTATCTGATAGCAAGCTTCTCAACCAAGCTATTTCTTCACTAGCAGATACCAGTGCAATCATCTCAGACTCCATAGTTGATTGAGCTAAGATGGTCTATTTCTTGGATTTCCAAGAGACATCCCCACCAGCTATATTGAAAATATATCCACTAGCAGCCTTGGAATCATCTGAAAATGTGTTCCAATCAGCGTCGTTATAAATCATTCAATGACAGCGGGAAACCTCTGATAGTGTAATACTAGGTTCATGGTCCTTTTCAAGTACCTCATAACCCTCTCAATAGCATGCCAATGCTCCATACTAGGTCTACTAGTAAATCTGCATAATAATTCTATGACATATGCAATGTCGGGTCTAGTACAGTCAGTAGCATAACGAAGACTACCAATGACGCTCGCATACTCAGTTTGTCTAACACAGTCACCGGTGTTCTTGAACAACTTTACACTAGGATCATAAGAAGTACTAGAAGGTTTACAGTCAAAGTAATTATACTTCTTCAAGATTTTTCTCAATGTACTATGATTGATCTAAAGTAATTCCATTTTATGACTTAGTAATTTTAATACCTAAATTTACATTTGCTTCACCTAAGTTTTTCATATCAAAATTAGCACAAGCATAATATTAACATCATTCACAACATGGATATTGAACCAAAGATAAGCATATCATCCACATACAAGCATATAATAGAACACATCTCATTTTCTGATTTATAGTATATGCATTTATCACTTTCATTCACATTAAATCCATTTGCTAAAATTAGGTTATCAAATTTCTCAAGCCATTGTTTTCTGTCCTTGTTTTAATCCATATAGAGATTTATCAAGTTTACAAACTTTATTTTCTTGATCATGTATTACAAATCATTCAGGTTGGTCCACGTAAATCTCTTCTTCTAATTCTCCATTTAAAAATACAATTTTAACATCCTTTTGATGCACAACAAGACCATGGATTGCAGCTAGAGAAATAAGCACGCGAATAGATGTAATCCTAGTTACTAGTGAAAAAAGTGTCAAAGAAATCTATGTTTTCTCTTTATCTATACCATTTGGCAACAAGTCTAGCCTTGTATTTATCAACTGAACCATCAAGTTTTAATTTCTTTTTAAGTATCCATTTACAACCTATGGTTTTACAACTTGGAGGTAAATCTACTAGATGCAAGGTCTTATTAGTCTCTAAAGAACTCTTTTCATCTTCTATTACTTCTTGTCATAAATCAGCATCTAAAGATGACAATGCTTCTTTTAGAGTAGTGTGATCTTCTTCTAAAGTGTATGCATAGAAGTCAGGACTAAAATCTTTAGTTTTTCTAGACCATTTACCCCTTCTAGGTATATATTCTATTTCTTTATCAGATTCATTATGTTTTATTGTTGGGTTAATGCTAGAGGACGAGCCTCCACTATTCTTCAAACTAAAATGAATTTATTCCAAAAGAAATCAGCATCAACAGATTCAACTACAACATGATTTTTCAAATCATAAAATCTATATGTTTTACTATTAACAGCATAACCAATGAAAACACATTCATATGTCATACTCGCAAGTTTTAATCCTTTTAGGGTCAGAGATTCTAACATAGGCAAGACAACCCAAGTTCTAAGGTAAGACAAGTTAGGTTTTCTATTTTTTAAAATTTCATAAGGTGAAACTTTATCATTTGACTTAGGCATTCTATTCAAAACATAACACACAGTCAATAAACTTCTCCCCACTAAAAATGAGACAGCACCAGAATAAGTAAATATAATAAATAACAACTACAGCTTCAGCATAAGTTTTATTTTTCCTTTCATCTTTTCCATTCATTTCAAGAAAATATGGTATAGGTTTCTCATGAATAATACCATGCAATTTATAATATTCATTAAAATGTGTAGAGTCATACTCAATGCCTCTGTCACTTCGAAATCTTTTAATTTTCCTAATTGATTTTCAATTTCTGAGTGAAATATTTTAAACATATCAAATGCCTCATTTTTGTTTTTCATTAGATAAACATATGAATAGTTTGAACAATCATCGAGAAATATGATAAAGTATCGTTTTCCACCTCTAGTAAATTTTTCCACCAAACTTGTAGATATATGAATGTATTAAGTCTAACGGTTCATATTCTCTAATTACAGATTTATGTGGTGTTTTAGTAAATTTTGCTTGACTACAGAATTCACATTTTTCAAAATCATTCAGGGATAGTTCGGGAATTAAGCCTAAGTTACTCATGTTCTTTATAATTTGTTTATTAACATGACAAAGTCGAGCATGCCAAATATTAAAAGAACACAACATGTAAGCAGAAGAATCAATTTTATTAATAGCAACATTAAGTTTGAACATTCCATCAGTAGCATAACCATTTTCCACAAAAACATTATTTTTGGTGAGAATATACAAATCGGCCCCTATAATTTCTGTAAACCCAGCCTTATTCATGAGATACCCGAAAACCAAGTTCTTCATTATCTCAGGAGTGTGCAGCACATTCTTGAGAATAATGATCTTCCCATATGTGAACTTCAGTTCCATGTCACCAGTCCCAGCAACCATAGTGGTGTGGGAGTCACTTAGCAAGCATTTCTTGTCCGCAGCTACCGCATAGGACTTGAAACAAAACACGAACATAGCAGACATGATGAGAAGTGCCAGTGTCAACCCACCAACCCTCGGATCCCAACCATGTTGATCTCAGAGATCATAGCAACAAGTTGATCTTTGCTAAGGTTTGCTTGTGGAACATAACGCTTATTCAAGCAGTTCTGAACAAGATGCCCTAGTTTGCTACAGTTGTAGCATTTGAACTGGTCATTTTCATTTCTTGAGGGAGGTTGTTGCTTGTTCTAGTTATTTTAAGTTTTGTTGTTGGGGTTTTGGTGATTATGGTTTTTGTTGTTCCTATGGGAAAACTTTTTCTTCATATTTTTACCATTAGGTTTCAGGACTATTGAGACAGGTTTTTTATTGTTTGACACAACTATGATCTCTTCTTTTTGATCTTGTTTGCGGGCTTCCTCTTCTATGGAAGGCGGTTTATAAGACTTTCTAGGGAAAATTTCTTAGTTTATGCCTAAGGGTACCTTTAAATCTTTCCGGGATGGGAGTAGTTTATCAATTATGGCAGCTACTTGGAATTGTTCATCTAGAGACATACCCTCAGATATAATCTCATTGGCTATTTTTTGTAGTTCATGGGATTGGTTTCTCTACGGATTTATCATATACCATTTGGTACCTAAGGCAGTGACTAACATCATATTTTTTTAGACACAGCCTCTTCAGTATCATATTTGTTCTAAGGGCATCTCAAACATCCTTTGTAGTTTTCCTAGAACTATATATATATATCATATAATTCATCATTCTCTTCCCAATTTTCATGCTCCCTAATTAGGACTACGGTAGGGTCATCAGGCAATTCTATTTTTCAGTCATACAGAAGTTTGCTAGCTTTTTAATAGTGAGGAAAAATAACATTTTTAATCTTCAACGTTTAAAGTGAAATCTTTGAAACCGAAACGGTTTGTTTCAAATCAATAGCAGTAGAATCAAAGGCAATAGTGTTCACAATATTCAATCATCTTAAAATTATAGAAACAGATTGCAAGTCAGAATAATATTACCGTTCACTAGGAAAAATAAAATCGGGACTGGGTTGAGTCGCGGACTATATCACTCTCTTTAAGACGTTTCGCGGCTCTGCCTAGGAAATTATGCTAGCAGTAATCGAGCCCGATATTTCCAAGATAAAACAGCCCAAAAATCTTTGTCTCAATCAATTAGCACAAATTCAATTGATACACTCACGCCCAACACTCACGCCCAACTCACAAAATTATGCTCGATATCAAAAAATTGCAAAAAAAAAGTAGCCGAAAGCAATAGCAATTTGTGTTCTCACACTCAACTGAAGCAAGCCAAGTTTTTGAAAAAATAAAACACGTTGCTCTCGATTTGTGGTTTTTTTTTTTTTTTTTTTTTAAAAAAAGCCAAAGTCTATCTTACTTTCTATTTTTCTTTCTTCTATAAAAAGAAGCATTATATATATAAGAAAACTTTTGAATATATGTAATCAATTTGTCAGTTTTTTTATCTTGAATTTTGTAGTCGTTGGACATAAAATATTCTTTAAATTCGAACGTAATAATCAATTTGTTTGTAAGTTTTTTATCTTCGAAATTTAAAGAAAACGTTGACAAATAGATAATTAAAGAATCAAAAATATTTTGCAAAAATATTAATAAAAAGAAATAATAATAAAAAAATATTAACTTCCTAACAATTTATGTAACATCTCCATTAAAATCAAAACATATAACTCCCCAATTAAAATTCACACATTTACAACAGATATCCACCCAAGCATAATGAAATGGTATGCAAGTTAAAATGTAATGTTCAGAAAATTCTTTGTATAGAGAGTTCTGGTCAAGATTGTATAAAAATACTCATGCTCCAAGTCGTAAAGGAAAAGGAAACAAAGAGTGTGTCATCAACATCACTTCTTGATCAAAAAAAATTAACCATGGGGCTGGCTGACATATGCCCTTATAAGTAGTGTCTATTGATGAGCAACTTCAAAGGTAGACAAGAAAGTAGATGCAGCAGCCTTGCGGTTACAAACTTACAATAATATACTGTTGTGAAATTTTACATAGACTTGACTATAATTGTGTTGAAAAAGAAGGAGAAAAAATAAGACAAAGATTTAAGTGGTTCGATAATATGTCTATGTGTTGAAATTCGTGGGCCTAACTCAACCCAAAAGTCAGCTTGAGAGTTGAGGGTTGTCCAATGTTTATATTTTGAGTTTAATTAGTTATCTCAGCCGATGTGGGATATTTTCCTCAACACTCCTCCTCACGTGCAAACCGGTCTTTTGCATGATTCATGTCACGTGAACATGTAGTGTGGGCCCACCCGTGCATGAGTGTGGCTCTGATATCATGTTGAAATTCGTGGGCCTAACTCAACCCAAAAGCCAGCCTGAGAGTTGAGGGTTGCTCAATGTTTATATTTTGAGTTTAATTATTTATCTGAGTCAATGTGAGATATTTTCATCAACACTATATGATTACATCAATTGTTATATGACTGCAAATTTTATTATATAAAATTAGAGTACATCACTTACTTAAATACTAACCCTAATACTTATATTTTTAAATATAAAAGACAGTTTCGAAAATGCCCCATATATCTACTTACCTTATTATTAATATATTATCCAAGACATCTGAGCTCAATGATCCTTTTATGTTGATTAATTAAAACCCTCAGCTCAGCTAGCTAGAAGCAGCTTCACGTTGCGATCCCGCTGATACAAATAGGCAAAAAGAAAAACATAAAATTGACATTCTTAAGTAAACATGTATATAATTAATCAACCACAAGGGAATCATATTATATAAATATATACAAAGCTAGTGAAGTGATTACTTTCCTAAAACCCTCAGACTGCAGTGCATATGACCAAAAATTATTTTCTAATTTGTCCACAGTGTTTTTCTATTACTGTTATTTTCATAACAGGATGAAATAATGATCGTACACAGTACGGCTCCTCATATAAATAAGATATGAAGAACATCTTGATATATACAGTCTTTTTTTTTTTTTTTTTAAATTATTTTTTTGATTCAAATCCATAATTAAACTTATATTAAGAAAACTCACTATAATCAGTTGATTGAAGAACTCAATAAGTTGTGTGTACCAAATCATCTCACCATCAATCCTAGTCTCCGTTAGATAGTTTTCGGAATTAGTTACAGCTTTGTGCAGTTATATTTGTAAGCAAATTATTAGGGGAAATGATATTCTTATTGATAATTATACTCCCTTTTATCCAGAACGATAAAAAAAACTTGCGTTTTGGGTAAAAAAAATTTGACCAAGTTTTACTTGCCCACTTTCCCAAACGCCCCTTCGAACATTTCAATTAAAAGCTGAAAATTTGAGGTTATCCTAAGTTCTGACTCTATGCAGAATTATAAACAA
The DNA here is from genome assembly GCA_019454045.1 of Zanthoxylum bungeanum. NCBI lineage: Eukaryota > Viridiplantae > Streptophyta > Magnoliopsida > Sapindales > Rutaceae > Zanthoxylum > Zanthoxylum bungeanum. The sequence continues at coordinate 46,309 of SKCR01034375.1, forward strand.
TAAGCAGGACAAGTCCTGTTACTGCTACTATGGAATTGCAACAGGCAAATTAATAGGCAACCACAATAACAAATAAATAAAATATGCTGCAAATATAAAAACAATAACGATAAATAAAGCAGCAAATAAAATCAATCACACAAAATTCAACACAATAATTTTGGTGACGAAGTGGAAAACTCTTCTGAGTAAAAAACCACTCCGGGTATAGGCTACCACCGAATCCACTATATCGAGAAAAACTTACAACGATGGTCAAGACCTATGGTGGCAACTCCACCGACTCAAGTACCTCTATATTGCAAGAACTCAAGGAACTCCTCAAGCCCGCGACCCACGGTTTTCTTCAGAACCTCTGAAGTCTCTGAGTAGATTGTATCACCTCTGAACGCCGGAACTCCGACTACCAAAACTCCTCCTATAGAACTCTAAAGTATTAGGGATTTTGGGTTATATTGTGTTGAAGGTTTATCAAAGATGGAATCACACCATTAATGAAGAAGACAAAAAGATGAAGAAGTCTTCAATGGTGGATTCAAAGAGAGTTGAAAGCTTTGTGAGATTTAGGCTCAAGGGAAAAGTGTTTCAACTCTTTCAACTCATGGGGAATGGCGGCTAAGTGTTATATTTATAGGTAGGGTGAAAAGCTAGGGTTTTGCAGGCCAAAAACACGTTCAGATCGCAGCCGCGTTCGAACGCTTACTAGAACGCTACATGAACGCGCCCTTTCTGTGAAGACTCGTTCGAACGCCAATCGAACGCACAACGAACGTGAGCTCTCTGGAATGCTCCCGTTCGAACCCCACAAGAACGTACCTCGAACGTTTGCTCTCTGGAATGCGCCCGTTCGAACCCAATAGAGAACGTGACACTAACGCCAACCGTTCGAACACTGCAACGAATGCACCACGAACGCATGTCTGATGCACAGCAGCCTGAAACCAGTCCAATTGCACAAAGATCTTCAAGAAAGATTACAACTCAATTGAACATGTTTTGTCACGGACACATGCCAATAAAAAAGGTGCTAACAATCTCCCCCTTTGGCATTTCGTGACAAAGCACTACCTAATACAAAGACTACGGTAATAGACCCAAAAAGCAAATAGTCAACTGTCAACCATCAAAACAGTGACTTATTACAAATGAACTCGATCTAACACCTAACAAAGAAGTCTTGAAATTAATGCCACTGCAGCAACATACATGCTACCTGAAACATCCACAAACAACAATATACCGTGAAAAGCATTGAGATAATCAAGTAAACCATAAAGCATGTAAAAATCTCATACATGTACAAGTAGAAATCTTTCTCCCTCTTAATCTTAACTCCCCTTAAAACGGAGATATCTAAAGGATATTCTACGGCTCCCTCCTATATATTAAGGCTCTCCCCATTAATATATTAATCTCCCCTTTTTTGTCACGAAATGACAAATGATAAAAGAAACAGGAAAAATAACAGGAGAATAGGAGAAAACACATGCAATAGCATAAACAAACAGGAATTACTCCCCCTCACTAACAGGCACATAAAGTTAGCAAAATAAAACACGGGAAGCAAACCAAAACTTAGAAAGGTGCACAGGAAAGAACAAAAAAAATGGTATGCAATAACATGAAGCACACACAGGCACATACTGAGATAAATAAAAATCATGTCAAAAACTGACTGAAACAGCATGTAAAGCTGACACAATGATACACAGTCAGTATTCAGCTGTTTATGACATGAAACAATATGCATCATTTTAAAAGTGGCTAAATATAACACTTATGCATATGACATAAACACCAAAACATATCAAGCACTTGCGTGAAAAATAAAGTGCACAACGAATCAAGGCTTAAGACCTTATTTTATGAGCTGGTGTAGGCATTGCATTTTCGCATGTGAAACCGATGATGAGTCTCATTTGGAGGCACTACCTTTTGAGTCATGAAAGCCGCGGGAAACGGATATCGGAAGGGGGAATTCAGAATAAATAAGCTCACTGTCTTCGTTGGTGCTGCGTTCGTTGCTTCGTTCGAACCTTGTGCAGATTGCGGACGTTAGTGCCGCGTGCGATGAGGCGTTCGAACGGAACCGGTAATTCTGGTTTTGCTGCTAGCCTCACGCCCAGCCCATTTAGTCCCCAAAAGCCCATAAAACACATCCCAAATTAAATAATTAAATATTAAACATTAAAATAAAACATTTAAATCATTTACCAATTAAATAAAACATAAAATAAAATCATGCCTAATATAAATGAATCAAATATGTTATATACCTAAATTAAAAGATGATATACCTAATTAAAATCAATCATAACAAATTAAAAATATTGACTTCCTAATCTAACAAATTAAATGCCTAATCCTAACCAATCAAATATATTGTATTCCTAATCTAGCCAAGACATGTCCCCCAATCAAATCCATTGCTTTCCTTACCTAGCACCAAATCTTATCCCCTCTTTAATGCACAAATCTCTTCCTTGTGACACAAGGCCAAACCCTACCTCTCCTCTATATAAACATGACCAAACCAAGGCCATCCCCTCTCTCCAATCTCTCTAGCTCATACACACAATTCACAAACGATTATAGCAAGAAATCCTAGACATCACAAGATATCACTCCCTTGATCCTCACTCTCTCACCACCGAAAAATCACACCAAAACAATCCCTCTCACACCACCGAAAAT
>SKCR01034376.1:0-49329 GCA_019454045.1 Zanthoxylum bungeanum
CATTCCCCCAGTGCCAAAGTGATTCTAACAGCTCGGGGACGTAACATTCCCCCGGAGTCTGTCTTTGGACTGGGGACGTAACATTCCCCCAGGGCCAAATAATTCGAACAGCTCGGGGACGTAACATTCCCCCGGAGTCTGTCTTCGGACTGGGGAGGTAACATTCCCCCAGTGCCAAGTGATTCTAACAGCTCGGGGACGTAACATTCCCCCGGAGTCTGTCTTCGGACTGGGGAGGTAACATTCCCCCAGTGCCAAGTGAGTCTAACAGCTCGGGGACGTAACATTCCCCCGGAGCATGTCTTTGGACTGGGGACGTAACATTCCCCCAGTGCCAAGTGATTCAAACAGCTCGGGGTCGGGCGATGTCCCACCGAGTCTGTCTTTGGACTGGGGACGTAACATTCCCCCAGGGCCAAGAGATTGAAACAGCTCGGGGACGTAACATTCCCCCGGAGCATGTCTTTGGACTGGGGACGTAACATTCCCCCAGTGCCAAGTGATTCTTGCAGCTCGGGGTCGGGCGATGTCCCACCGAGTCTGTCTTTGGACTGGGGACGTAACATTCCCCCGGTGCCAAGTGATTCTTTCAGCTCGGGACGTAACATTCCCCCGGAGCCTGTCTTTGGACTGGGGACGTAACATTCCCCAGGACCAAGTGATTCACTCAGCTCGGGGTCGGGTTACGTCCCACCGAGTCAAACCCCCTCAATTTGGGGAGGAAACATTCCCCCAAAACCAGGGACCATTACCCAGCTCGGGATCCGGTTAGACCCCTCCGGTTCATAATGACCTCTGAAGGGTCTCATATTGTTCGAAGCAACCACAACAAATACAAAGGAAGGAAGAAATAAGAAAAAACATATATATACATGTATATAGTGTTGTTACACAAAAAGTTGAAGTGTACATAGGGCCCCGGTAGGGTTACCCTTTTCATTCAGCCCGCACAGGGGCAGGAATTTCTTCCTCTGATGGTTCAGGTGGCGGAAGAAGCGGCTCGGCATCAGGAAGAGGAACAGCTGCTTCATCCCCGGCTGCACGACATACCTCTACTTCAGGGGCGGAAGGAGGGATCTCAATGCAGTCTTCACCAGCGGCCGGAGCCTCAGGGCGTTCTTCGCAAGAAGCCTCGGAAGCTGGAACAACCGAAATAGGGGCGGGATCCATCACCTCCTCAGGAAGGGAAGGGAGCCACTTCCTAAACTCCTCCTCGGAGATATCCCCCTTGCAATAACTGATGGCTGCACGGATGGGGTCCATGTTCAGATTTGGCAGCACCATCGGAATCAGCTCAGCACAGTCACCAACCCCCTCTAGGCGGATAGCCTCCTTCTCGCGGCCTCAAGCTCACCCTCCCTCTTCTCGAGCTCGATCTCCTTCTCCTCGAGATCAACCTCCCTATCTTCAAGCTCGGTCTTCTTCCTCTCAAGGCTATCTCGGGCCCGAGCAACCTCTTCGTCTTTATTCTTCAACTTGGCCTCAGCACTTGACACCCTCCCCTTCAAAACGCCAATCTCGGATTGGGCGGCCTTCAAGTCCTCCCGGCATTATCAGCAAGTTTTCGCTCCAGTGAGGCAGCAGCCTTAGAGCCTTATTCGTTTTAAAGTTCTCAACAGCGGCCAACTGAAGGTTCTCTATCGTCCCCTCCCGGTCAGCCAGCTTTGCCTCCACTTCGGAGAGACGATTTTGAAGCCTCTGGCCTGACCGCCCTCGGACAGCAGAGTCAGAAGAAGACCCTTGTTCTTGGCCATAAGGTAGTTGGCCTGCACACAAAAAGGGAGGAAGGAGTCAAATACAAGAAAAGAGAGAACCAAGATCCAAAAAACCGAGAAGGGGAGTAAAAGTACCTTCGCCATCTGAGAACTCATCTCAGCCACAACACCTTCAGGAGATACATCCTCATACCTCGAGACCTCTTCAGGAGGAATCACCTCGGCCAATTCATTGAAGGCCGGCACTAGATGGGAAGTGGCCTCCCGGATGTTCTCCCCCCAAGTCATCCACCCCGAGGACCACAGGGCCCTTCCGTTTTTTGGAGGAGCTTTCAGAGGACTTCCTCCCCCTACGAACGTCCTTCCTCTTAACCGGAGCAGCTTCCTCTTCCTCCTCCCCGCTTGGACCAACTCAGTCTCCTCGGCCCCAAACTGACGCCTCCTCTTCCTAAGAGGTTTCGGCGGACTGGCAAGGTGAGCAGATCCTGATGATTGCACGCCAGAAGGTGAGGACAGCCCCCGAACACTTGTTTGGACTTGTCCAGGAGATATATTCTCAGCAAGATCGGTCCGTGCCTGGGAAGTTTCAGCACAGCCGGCTTTCTTCATGGTACCGGCCAACTTCTCGAGAACTTCGGCCTCTTCGACATGCCTACAAGAAAAAAGGAAATCAGGGACCGAGCATATAGCAAAGATATCAAACATGATGAAACAAACAGGAAAGATCATTAAAAACAGCCATCAGACACCTACCTAACCGGCCAGATACTCCCGGAGGGACGGTCTGAATGAGGCCTGACTCAACAAAAGCCGCGTCATTAACCAAATTCCTCCAGGGGGCAGCATATCCCCGAGCCCAATGTACCGCCTCCGAACCTGGCGAGAAACCTTTGGAGCATCTCGCCAACAAGCTGGGAGGAACCAAAGAAGTTAGAAAACCTAAAAGAAACCGGGGAACAGGGACAAAGAAAGAATGAAGGGGCGTTAGACTCCTAACCTCCAGCCCTGAAGATGTCTGGAACCGAGACGTCCTCCTCAAACGATCTCAAAACCCGACCCCAATCCCCAGTTGCCCAGAACCAAGAGTCCTTGAAGTTCTTGTTGGAATCAGGGAGTTTCTGGACGAGGTTGGACGAGCTATCGTAAGCAGAGAGGTAATACCAACCGTAGTGAGTCTTTGGGTTAGACTTTAAACGGTACAACCTCTTCACCTCTTCCAAGCAAGGTACACCTAAACCTGCCCGGTGCCAGACCACATATATACCGGCTAGGATCCTCCAGCTATTCAAGCTCAATTGGCAAGGGGCAAGCTCCATCTCGGCCAGCATCCAAGCGAAGTAGCGTTGCATCGGCAGCCGCAGCCCACATTCAAAAAAGATAGGAAGAAGCGCCACCGAGCCCTCGTCAGGCTGACTAGCACGATCCATTGGACCAGGAACTTCTAGAGCAATATCTATCGGGATGCTGTATCGTTGCCGCAGTAACGCCAGATCATCCTCAGTTATCTTAGAGGGACGGTTCATATCCAAAGCCGACGACCCAAGTTCTCCAGGCTCTGGGTCCTTCCGAGGAACCCTTTGATGATAGGAGTCGTTTTCGACCTCAGAAGGAGTAGGGGTAGTATCAAGATCTTCTACACTAGGCGCCCCTGAGCCCGAGGAGAGCTCTTCAGCTGGGGGAGTTGAGATTTTGACAGGCCTTTCGGAGGAAGAATTACTGTCAGACATCCCTGACACCCAGAAAAACAGAGAAAGGGGGAGAATCAGTCTACAAGAAGCTACCCACGGCGCCCGTGCTAAAACTAGATTTGGAGTCTCTAAAGAAGTGCCCTAAAACAAAGACCCAGCAAAAACCACAAATCTCTCCCTAAGAAAAAATAAGCAGATAGAATCACAAAACAGCAAAAGAAGGCAGATCGTTCAGAAGACTTACTTGATCTTCTCGGAAAAACAGGAAGTTACACACTGTGGTGATGCTCGTTCCTTAGGTGCTCAGCAACGAAGAAGGATGAAGACCGCGGATTGAGCTTCGAGAACGCGGAGTTAAACGGATCACGAAGAAAAGAAGCACACGATTGCCGAAAAAATGGGAACAGTAAAACCCTCGTTTTTTCTTATAGTCATGACTGGGAGGCACATCACCGTCGGTTTTAGCGGGAACCCAGCGGATGTTTGACAAATGTCAAAAGTTAGAAAAAAAAACCCTAATACCTGATTTGACGGGCATTTAAGAAGACGTGATAGTTGTGCTTCTCGAGGAAAGATGAACGAAACGGCAAGAATTCTCTTTTGCATTCTGAAACGACTACCAGCAAGAACAAACAGCACACCCTCTCCATATAGTTCCCGGCACCAACTCGCATACTCGTTGGAACCGGAAACTAGGGGACAGATGTTGATGGTGTTTTCAGGCACTACGGCATTTAAGACAGCACAACAAGGACGAAGGGTAAAATCCTTTCCCTGGTTGACATCATGAAAAATACCGACCACATCATGAATGGACCGACCTCATTACGAAAGGACCGACCACTATGGTCCGGGTGACCGAGAACTATAGATGTCGGCAGGAACACTCTCGACATAAAAGATTGTCATGGCCGACCTCATAAAGACCGACCAGACGACGGGAAGTGTCCAAGACAACAACACCCCATTCCTGTGGATAAGATAAGGAGGATATCCTACTCTCACAAGGAAAAAGAAGTCAGAATCCAAAAGGGAATACGGAAGAAGAAGGCAATACCGGATCAGGAAACCCTACAAGAAGAGAAGATTGAGTCCAAATAGGATTTCTTATACAAATAGGAGTCTGATTTCTGTATTATTATAAATAGGAGGGTAGAGCATGTGTAAAAGGCATCTGAAAATCATCACAAGAGTGAGAGATTAGTGCCATAGAGCTCTGATTTGTAAAAGCAAAGAGGAGATCTGAGGAGTGAATTTGAGTAATAAAAAGTACCATCCTGTTCTTGCCCGTGGACGTAGGTCGGATCCCAAAATCCACCGAACCACGTTAAATCACCTTGTCTGATTGGCGTATTCTCTTGTTTTCCGCTAAATTTGCCTTTGGTCCCCCATAACCAAACAAATTCACAGTTGGAGGAGGATTTCCTCGGGAGTGATATTCCCATATTGCCCCGAGACCAAAATCAGCCGTCAACACACGTTAAACCACCTTGTCTGATTGGCGTATTCTCTTGTTTTCCGCTAAATTTGCCTTTGGTCCCCCATAACCAAACAAATTCACAGTTGGAGGAGGATTTCCTCGGGAGTGATATTCCCATATTGCCCCGAGACCAAAATCAGCCGTCAACAGTTGGCGCCGTCTGTGGGGAACTCAACAAAAAGCAGCTCGCGCAGTAAGACAATGGCAGAAGATGGAAATCACCGATCGTCAGAGATTTCACCAGATATTCGGGAAATAGTAGGGCATACTGTATCTATCATAACGTAAGGGGACATGCCACGAATGGGTGCAGAGACCTGCGTGAGCAGGTGGAAGACTTGGTGAAAGAAGGCTATCTCAGTGTGTACATAGACCATTCGGTTTTTGAGGTCGACCAAGTTGATAGCGGAAGTCATCCGGTCGGATGCGTGGAATGCTGAGATGCAGAGAGTATGCATTAAGAAGAGCCTTGCTTGTAGTGGCCCTTGTAGAGTTGCAAGAAAGGCAACAGATCCCAAAAAGGTGAGTAAAACCTCTTCTGACTTAGGTTGACATTTGATTATGCTTGTTTGTTATGACTCACACAATGGTTTTGATATTTGTTTTACGGCTCGGGTCTGCTCTTGTACCGCCGAGTCCGTTTTGTTGATATATATTTTACGGCTCGGGTCTGCTCTTGTACCGCCGAGATCGATGTCTCTTTCCGGCTCGGGTCTGCTCTTGTACCGCCGAGACCGATGTCTCTTTCCGGCTCGGGTCTGCTCTTGTACCGCCGAGACCGATGTCTTTTTCCGGCTCGGGTCTGCTCTTGTACCGCCGAGACCGATGTCTCTTTCGGCTCGAGTCTGCTCTTGTACCGCCGAGACCGATGTTTCTTTCCGGCTCGGGTGTGCTTTTGTACCGCCGAGACCAATGTCTCTTTCTGGATCGGGTCTGCTCTTGTACCGCCGAGATCGATGTTTGTTACAGCTCGGGGTCGGGTTACGTCCCACCGAGTCATGCCTATTGGCCTGGGGACAGAACATTCCCCCAGAACCAAATGTCTATTTAGCTCGGGGTCCTCAAAATATTCAGGGACATACTCGATGTAATGGATCCGTGAGAAAGCATAGCACAGGGAGTGATGATGCCCCCGTGACGATTGCTAGCTCCAGTGATATCGGACCTAAGGAGGAATGTGCCCTTAGTATCCCGGACACTCTTTGATCCATTCATCATTTGGATCCAAGAGAGGCGCAGCACGAGGAGGCGTTGTGCCCCTGTAGCGTGTGCCTGCTCCAGCGTGGTAAGGAAGAGCCCTCGCACAATACACAGGCTCCACAGTGACCCGACGTATAGAGGATGTGCCCTTACCATTTTAAACGCTCTCTGATCCAAATCCTGGTTCGCCAGGACACTGAATTGAAAGATTCAGAATTGTGTTTTGGAGACCTCGGGCAGGACGCTGTTTTGAGGCATCTGTATTGTTGTTTATACTTGCGAAACATTTTATTTTGGGACAAGCGTTAAAGTCGCCCCCTCCCTTTAATTTTATTTTTCAAAGTTTTGTTTTCGTTTTCCGCTGGTCTGGTAGGGGACGCCCGTGCCGGACTCAGTAGGGCTTCAAAAGGTTGATTCACTTCCCTTCTGAATAAGTCCCACCTGATTAATTGGCTCGGGGCTGGATTCGTTCCGCCGAGGCCACTTGATTAATCGGCTCGGGGCTGGATTCGTTCCGCCGAGGCCACTTGATTAATCAGCTCGGGGTTGGATTTCGTTCCGCCGAGGCCATTTTGTCTCTCTTAGCTCGGGGTTGGGGTACGTCCTACCGAGTCAGCCCTTCGGACTGGGGACGTAACATTCCCCCAGGTCCAAGTGCCTCTCTTCACTCGGGGTCGGGTTACGTCCCACCGAGTCTACCTCTTTGGACTGGGGACGTAACATTCCCACAGGTCCAAGTGCCTTTCTCAGCTCGGGGTCGGGGTACGTCCCACCGAGTCAGCCCTTCGGACTGGGGACGTAACATTCCCCCAGGTCCAAGTGTCTTTCTCAACTCGGGGTCGGGGTACGTCCCACCGAGTCAGCTCTTTGGACTGGGGACGTAACATTCCCCCCAGGTCCAAGTGCCTTTCTCAGCTCGGGGTTGGGGTACGTCCCATCGAGTCAGCCCTTCGGACTGGGGGACGTAACATTCCCTCAGGTCCAAGTGCCTTTCTCAGCTCGGGGTCGGGGTACGTCCCACCGAGTCAGCCTTTCGGACTGGGGACGTAACATTCCCCCAGGTCCAAGTGTCTTTCTCAGCTCGGGGTTGGGGTACGTCCCACCGAGTTAGCCCTTCGGACTGGGGACGTAACATTCCCCCAGGTCCAAGTGCATTTCTCAGCTCGGGGTCGGGGTACGTCCCACCGAGTCAGCCCTTCAGACTAGGGACGTAACATTCCCCCAGGTCTAAGTGCCTTTCTCAGCTCGGGGTCGGGGTACACCCCACCGAATCAGCCCTTCGGACTGGGGACGTAACATTCCCCCAGGTCCAAGTGCCTTTCTCAGCTCGGGGTCGGGGTACGCCCTACCGAATCAGCCCTTCGGAATGGGGACGTAACATTCCCTCAGGTCCAAGTACCTCTCTTCTTTCAGGGTTGGGTTACGCCCCACCGAATCAGCCATTCGGACTGGAGACGTAACATTCCCCCAAGTCCGAGCATCTCTCACAGCTCGAGACAGGATCACATGCCACCGAGCACATCATCATTAGCTCAAAGGCAAAATTTTCTCCTCACAATCGAGATTGGATCAGTCAGGGGTCATGACATCCAAATCTCTGGTACAGATATTACAGAGGAGTAGTCATTTTTAGTTTGGACAACAAGAGGAACTTCATCTCCTGATGGAACGACCCAAGTAAGCAATTTACTTTGAGGGGAAGAATCGTTCTGAATAAGGTCAGCATCTCCAAAAATCGAGGATATGAAGATAGAAACAGAAGACTTAGTTGATGGCGCAAGCAATTTCTCTATGATTTCTGGATCAACCACCAGCAAGGCGATTAGCACACCATCTTTATATAGTTCCCGGCACCAACTTGCATTCTCGTTGGAACCGAGAACTAGGGGACATATGTTGATGGTGTTTTCAGGCACTATGTTATTTAAGCAGCACGACATGGGTAAAAAAGGTAATTCACTTCTCAGTCAAGATTATTAATGCCGACTCGACCACTAAAGAGTAAACAGTAAGTGACCGAGCACCTTATGATCGGTAACCGAGCACATGGTGAGGCGTGCTCAGGAAGATTAGGCATCCTATTTTCTCGGATAAGATGATAAGTTATCCTTCATGGGGAAAATTGGTGAGTCAGAGTCCTAGTAGGATAAAGAAAGTAAATGTAGTTTTGATTAGGAATCCTTATGGGAAAAGAGAATAGTTTTGACTAGGAATCCTTATGGGAAAAGAAAATTGTTTCAACTAGGAAATTCTTGTAGGAGAATGAATCTGATTTCTACACTATTATAAATAGGAGGGTAGAATGTGCATAAGGAGGATGAGAATCATTATTGTGAGACTTGTAAACAAAAGAGAGATCAAAGAAGCATATCTTAATAATAAAAGTATCGTTCTGTTTGTGTCCGTGGACGTAGGTTGGATCTAGATCCGCCGAACCACGTTAAATCTCCTTGTCGATTGGCGTATTATTTGTCTTTTGCTAAGTTTGCTTTTGGTCCCCCATAACCAAACAAATTCACTATTGAGGGAGGATTGTCTCGGGAGTAATATTCCCATATTGCCCTGAGACCAAAATCAGCCGTCAACAGTTGGCGCCGTCTGTGGGGAACTTCAACAAAAAGCAATTCACGTGATAAGACAAATGGCGGAAGACGGAAATCACCAACCAGGAGGTCCGGCAATAGACTGGATGAAAAGAATGGAAGATGGGATGAGGACTATGATGGATCGACTAGAAAGAATGGAAGGAATAAACAACGAGAGAACTGAAACCGAGGCCGGACAGAGAAGAGAAAAAGGGAAAAGAGTAGTAGATGTAAGTGAAGACGAGGGACCCAGAAAGAGAGGCCCCTATGGGATAAGATCTGCGGTGGTAGGAAGATCAGAAGACACGTGGGAAGAAGAAGAGGAGGAACAGTCGCCCGACCCCTCCTCCGACAGTTTTTACAACTCCAAGAGGGAAGATAGAAAGTATAACGAGGACGTACAGGAGACCTCTGAGTTCAAAGAACGCCACTCCCGGGGCAACAGGCGAACAGAAGAACACAGGAGGCGGCACGGGGGCACAACCCGCGAAATAAAATCTTGGTTGAAAAGAGAGATGACTAGATGGGGAGAAAACCTGAAGATCGGGGCGGGAGACACCCGAGACGAGGAAGAGGGGTCTCCCCTTACGGAAGAAATAAAGGCGGCCACAGTTTCCGAAACGATTTAGCATGCCGACCATGGCACCATACAAAGGCCACTCCGACCCAAAATCCCATATTGAAAACTTTGTCCTCCTGATGGAAGTACAGGGAGTAACAGGCGACGCCATATGCAAAGTATTTCCCTTAACTTTAGGGGGACCTGCCATCCTATGGTATAGAAGTTTGGCCCCGAGAAGCATTCAGAGCTTCTCCCAACTTAAGAAGTCGTTTATCCGGCATTTCAAAGGAGCCTGCACCCCTAAAAAAACAATGGGGGAACTAAGGCTCATAAAAGAAGGAGACGACGAAACACTGAAAAGCTTCATTGAAAGGTATCATGACACTGTACTCGAAGTCGGAGGCTACGAATCCCAGGAAGCCCTGGAAAGTCTGAAAGGGGCCCTAAGGGTCGGGAAACTATGGACCCACCTGAGGATCCACGAAACACCAGACTACGCTACTGCACTGGAGGTGGCCAGGAAGTACGTCTTACTAGAAGGAGAGGAGAAAGTATCCCGGAGAGGGACAACCGCCAGAGAAAGGGTAACCAGGAGAGAAGACCATCGGCGACCGGAGAGAGAATTCCGGAAGTTCAATCCAAGACCCAGAGAGTTCAAACCGATGGCACAAAAGGATCAAGGCAAAGGGCCCGCAACTCAAGTGAACCATGTGGTCCGAGAGGGAGCATATATTCCCCTAAGCAAGCCGCCAAGGGAAATCATCATGGAAATACGGGAGAAAGGTCTCTTAATAGAGCCCGACCTCAGGAGGTTCCCCCCAGACAGAAAAAACAAAAAATCCTACTGCCTGCACCACAATCTAAAAGGACACACGACCGATGAATGCAAGGACCTGCGGGAACAAATGGAGGACCCCGGCCCGGACGGTACCTGAACAATTACATAGACCACGAGGTCATGGCCGCCAGACAAAGGGCAAGGAATCGAGAGGTGAACGTCATCGCGGAGGGGCAACTCTGGCCGGGGACTCTAACCGGTCGAGGAAAAATTATAGCCGAGCACGGGGGACAGAGGTGCTGAAGACAGAAAAAATCCCAAACACCCGAGGAAGTCGGTCGACACCCATCATGTTCGCCGATGAAGACGCTCAGGGGGTAAGTTTCCCCCATGACGACGCACTAATAATCAAAGCAACAATCGGCGGCACAGAAGTGGACAGAATCCTTGTAGATCCCGGGAGCGCGGTAGACATAATTTCCAAGGATACCTTGGAGAGCCTGGGAGTAGAATACACAACTCTAACCGAGGACATCACCCCTATGTACGGTTTCGGAGGTTCAACGGTCGTCCCACTGGGAAGAATTCAACTAGCAATGACGATCGGAGCTGCCCCCAAAACCCGAACGATCATGGTAAACTTCACAGTAGTAGACTGCATGAGCAGTTATCAAGTCATTGTCGGCCGCCCCTTCATGATGAAAACCAAAGCCGCGATGTCCTGCTATTACTTGAAATTAAAGTTCCCCACACGGGAAGGGATCGGGATCATATGCGGAAGCCAGAAGATAGCCCGCAGCTGTTTTGCCACTTACTCACGGGAGACCCTCTGCGTGGAAAGAGGCACCAAGAAAAGACAGAGGGACGAGGACGACGAGAATACGAAGGAAGACCTTGCTCCTCGGCCCGATAGAGCTGCACGGCTCGGAGCAGCCGAAGAATTAGAAGAAGTAAAACTATTCGGGCCAAAGAAAAGCATAAAAATAGGGGGAAGTTTAGACCAGGCCCTAAGAAAAGACTTGTTGGAATGTCTGCAAGGGTACCCCGACGTTTTTGCATGGGAACACGATGACATGCCCGGAATCGACCCAAAATTCGTAAGCCATCGCTTAGCAGTGAACCCATTACACAAACCAGTAAAACAGAAGAGGAGAATATTCAACCAGGAGCGGTGCGGAGCAGTAGCAACCGAGGTGGAAAAACTGCTAAAAGCCGATTTCATCCGGGAAGTAAAATACCCAGAGTGGGTGTCCAACGTGGTACTGGTGAAAAAATCTAACGGAAAGTGGAGAATGTGCGTAGATTTCACCGACCTCAACAAAGCATGTCCAAAAGACAGCTTTCCCCTCCCAAATATAGACCAACTGGTAGATACAACAGCCTGCCAAGGGCTACTAAGCTTCATGGACGCCTTCTCAGGATACAATCAAGTCAGGATGCACCCTGCGGACGAGGAGAAGACCACCTTTATTACTGACCAAGGGCTATACTGCTATAAAGTAATGCCTTTCGGATTGAAAAATGCAGGGGCAACTTTCCAGAGACTGGTGAACAAAGTCTTCAAACCGCTCATCGGCACGACCATGCTGGTATATGTCGACGACATGATAACAATGTCCGAGGAACCAAGAGACCATGTAGCCGACCTGAAGAAAACTTTCGAACTCCTGAGGAAACACGGTCTAAAGCTCAATCCAGAGAAGTGTGCATTCGGGGTAGCCTCGGGAAAGTTTCTGGGCTACATGGTAAGTTCACGAGGCATTGAAGCAAACCCGCAAAAGATACAGGCCGTGCTAGACCTGAAGTCTCCCCGGACAGTTAAGGAAGTGCAAAGCCTTACAGGAAGAATCGCCGCACTCAACCGGTTCATCTCACGAGCAACCGACAAGTGCCATCATTTCTTCAAAGTCATCAAGAAAGCTCAAAAAGGGGTCAACTGGACACCCGAGTGTGAAGAAGCCTTCCAGCACCTAAAACAATACCTGGCACAGCCCCCTCTCCTAGCTAAACCCCTCCCAGGGGAGACACTGTATCTATACCTGGCCGTCTCAAAGCACGCAGTAAGCTCGGCACTGGTACAAGAGACCGACCACGTCCAGAAACCAGTTTACTACGTCAGTAAAGCCCTGCTGGACGCAGAAACTCGATACCCCACACACGAACTCGTCGCCCTATCCCTGGTCACCACAGCTCGGAAGTTACGACCCTACTTTCAAGCCCATCCGATCAAAGTATACACGGATTTTCCCCTGAGACAAATCTTGCAGAAACCGGAGGCCTCAGGGAGACTGATGAAGTGGTCAGTAGAAATAAGCGAGCACGACATCTCCTACCTCCCAAGAACAGCAATAAAAGGGCAAGCCTTAGCAGACTTCATAGCAGAGCTCACAGAACCGCAGGTCTTGGCTGTAGAAGAAGACAGGTGGAAAATGTCTGTAGACGGGTCCGCAAGCTCGCACGGATACGGAGCAGGGGTAGCACTAAAAAGTGAGAAGGGAGAAGAAATACTGCTCGCCCTCAAATTCGCCTTCAAAACTACAAACAATGAAGCAGAGTACGAGGCGATACTGGCCGGACTGAGGCTGTGTACGGTAGCAGGAGTCCACAATGTAGTGATCAGGAGTGACTCTCAGCTAGCGATACAGCAGCTGAAAGGAGATTTTCAAGCCAGAGAACCAGCCATGGTAGCTTACTTGGCCGAAGTAAAAAAGTGGGTGGAGAAAGTAGGAAACGTACTCTTCGAACAGGTCGGACGAGAAGACAACTGCGAAGCAGATTCCCTGGCCAGGCTTGCCTCTTCAATAAAGACAGAAAACCCCAGGGTAATCCCTCTTATATACCTCCAAGAAAGAAGCATAGGGGAGACAGAGGTGGACGTGCTAGAAGAAGAAGACAAAGATTCATGGATGCAACCGATCAGGAGATATCTAGAAACAGGAGAAACCCCCGAAGATAAAAAAGAGGCCAGAAAGCTGAAATTCAAGAGTACCAAGTTTTCTCTGATTGAAGGGGTACTCTACCGGAGAGGATACACCGTACCCCTCCTAAGATGCCTAGCACCAGAAGAAGCAGACTACGTGCTCAGGGAGATTCACGCGGGCATCTGCGGAAGTCACGCCGGAGGAAGATCAATCGCCTTCAAAGCCTTGAGGCAAGGGTTTTACTGGCCAACCATGCACCAGGATGGCGTGAGGGTAGCACGGAAGTGCGAAGGTTGCCAAAAGAATGCCAAACTCTACCATCAGCCGGCCGAGCAACTGACCACCATATCCAGCCCCTGGCCTTTTTCACAGTGGGGGCTAGACATCATAGGGCCAATGCCGAAAGGACGAGGTCAGGCAAAATATGCAATCGTGGCCATAGACTACTTTACCAAATGGGTAGAGGCAGAGCCCTTGTCCACCATCTCAGAAAAGAAGGCCACAGAGTTCCTAAAAAGAAATATAATCTGTCGGTTCGGAATCCCCCAAGCGATCATCACTGACAACGGAAAGCAGTTCGACAGCAGGGGATTCAGAAAACTTTGTGAAGACCTCCAGATAACCTTAAAATTCGCCTCGCCGGCCCATCCCAAGTCGAACGGGCAGGTTGAAGCCACCAATAAAACCATCAAGTCAAACCTGAAAGCTCGGCTCGGATCAAGCAAAAGCCTGTGGGTCGAGGAGCTACCGGAGGTACTGTGGGCACACCGAACGACCTTCAAGGACTCAACAGGAGAGACACCCTTCTCCCTATCATACGGATGTGAGGCCGTCATCCCGGCAGAGATCGGAGTATCAACCCACCGGGTCCGTCACTTTGAAAACGAACGGAACAAAGAACTTATCAAAAATCACCTCGACCTGATCGAAGAAAGAAGAGAGCAGTCAGCAGTAAGAACAGCCATCTACCAACAGAGAATGGCCCGATTCTACAATAAGAAAGTTCGGACCCGCTTCCTTCCTGCCAGGTGATCTAGTATTAAGAAAGGTGACCCTAAACACCCGACGACCTGAAGAGGGTTCGTTAGGTGCCAAGTGGGAAGGACCTTACAAGATCATTGAGATAGTAAGACCAGGAGCCTACATCCTGGGGCGTCTGGACGGCACGAGGTTGAAGAAACCATGGAACGCCGAGATGTTACGAAAGTACTTCCCGTAAAAGACCAACTTTCCTTTCTTCTATTTTCTTTTTTTTGCAGAAGCCGGACAAAACACCAAACCAGAACAACTGTTGTAAAAAGGGCGGTCCACCCCCAAACATGAATAAAAATTCATTTTTTTGACGAAATCCTTTAAATTCGAAAAACAACGGATCGGGGCTGGATTTCATTCCGCTGAGGCCATTTTGCTCTAACAGCTCGGGGACGTAACATTCCCCCGGAGTCTGTCTTTGGACTGGGGAGGTAACATTCCCCCAGTGCCAAGTGATTCTAACAGCTCGGGGACGTAACATTCCCCCGGAGTCTGTCTTTGGACTGGGGACGTAACATTCCCCCAGGGCCAAATGATTCGAACAGCTCGGGGTCGGGCGATGTCCCACCGAGTCTGTCTTCGGACTGGGGAGGTAACATTCCCCCAGTGCCAAGTGATTCTAACAGCTCGGGGACGTAACATTCCCCCGGAGTCTGTCTTTGGACTGGGGACGTAACATTCCCCCAGGGCCAAATGATTCGAACAGCTCGGGGTCGGGCGATGTCCCACCGAGTCTGTCTTCGGACTGGGGAGGTAACATTCCCCCAGTGCCAAGTGATTCTAACAGCTCGGGGACGTAACATTCCCCCGGAGTCTGTCTTTGGACTGGGGACGTAACATTCCCCCAGGGCCAAATAATTCGAACAGCTCGGGGACGTAACATTCCCCCGGAGTCTGTCTTCGGACTGGGGAGGTAACATTCCCCCAGTGCCAAGTGATTCTAACAGCTCGGGGACGTAACATTCCCCCGGAGTCTGTCTTCGGACTGGGGAGTAACATTCCCCCAGTGCCAAGTGAGTCTAACAGCTCGGGACGTAACATTCCCCGGAGTCTGTCTTGGACTGGGGAGGTAACATTCCCCCAGTGCCAAGTGATTCTAACAGCTCGGGGACGTAACATTCCCCCGGAGTCTGTCTTTGGACTGGGGACGTAACATTCCCCCAGGGCCAAGTGAGTCGAACAGCTCGGGGACGTAACATTCCCCGGAGTCTGTCTTCGGACTGGGGACGTAACATTCCCCCAGGGCCAAATGATTCGAACAGCTCGGGGTCGGGCGATGTCCCACCGAGTCTGTCTTTGGACTGGGGACGTAACATTCCCCCAGTGCCAAGTGATTCTTTCAGCTCAGGGACGTAACATTCCCCCAGGACCAAGTGATTCACTCAGCTCGGGGTCGGGTTACGTCCCACCGAGTCAAACTCCCTCGATTTGGGGAGGAAACATTCCCCCAAAATCAGGGACCATTACCCAGCTCGGGGTCAGGTTAGACCCCTCCGGTTCATAATGACCTCTGAAGGGTCTCATATTGTTCGAACCACAACAAAAACAAAAGAAGGAAGAAATAAGAAAAAACATATATATATACATGTATATAGTGTTGTTACACAAAAAGTTGAAGTGTACATAGGGCCCCGGTAGGGTTACCCTTTTCATTCAGCCCGCACAGGGGCAGGAATTTCTTCCTCTGATGGTTCAGGTGGCGGAAGAAGCGGCTCGGCATCAGGAGGAGGAACAACTGCTTCATCCTCGGCTGCACGACATACCTCTACTTCAGGGGCGGAAGGAGGGATCTCAATGCAGTCTTCACCAGCGGCCGGAGCCTCAGGGCGTTCTTCGCAAGAAGCCTCGGAAGCTGGAACAACCGAAATAGGGGCGGGATCCATCACCTCCTCAGGAAGGGAAGGGAGCCACTTCCTAAACTCCTCCTCGGAGATATCCCCCTTGCAATAACTGATGGCTGCACGGATGGGGTCCATGTTCAGATTTGGCAGCACCATCGGAATCAGCTCAGCACAGTCACCAACCCCCTCTAGGCGGATAGCCTCCTTCTCGGCCTCAAGCTCACCCTCCCTCTTCTCGAGCTCGATCTCCTTCTCCTCGAGATCAACCTCCCTATCTTCAAGCTCGGTCTTCTTCCTCTCAAGGCTATCTCGGGCCCGAGCAACCTCTTCGTCTTTATTCTTCAACTTGGCCTCAGCACTTGACACCCTCCCCTTCAAAACGCCAATCTCGGATTGGGCGGCCTTCAAGTCCTCCCGGGCATTATCAGCAAGTTTTCGCTCCAGTGAGGCAGCAGCCTTAAGAGCCTTATTCGTTTTAAAGTTCTCAACAGCGGCCAACTGAAGGTTCTCTATCGTCCCCTCCCGGTCAGCCAGCTTTGCCTCCACTTCGGAGAGACGATTTTGAAGCCTCTGGGCCTGACCGCCCTCGGACAGCAGAGTCAGAAGAAGACCCTTGTTCTTGGCCATAAGGTAGTTGGCCTGCACACAAAAAGGGAGGAAGGAGTCAAATACAAGAAAAGAGAGAACCAAGATCCAAAAAACCGAGAAGGGGAGTAAAAGTACCTTCGCCATCTGAGAACTCATCTCAGCCACAACACCTTCAGGAGATACATCCTCATACCTCGAGACCTCTTCAGGAGGAATCACCTCGGCCAATTCATTGAAGGCCGGCACTAGATGGGAAGTGGCCTCCCGGATGTTCTCCCCCAAGTCATCCACCCCGAGGACCACAGGGCCCTTCCGTTTTTTGGAGGAGCTTTCAGAGGACTTCCTCCCCCTACGAACGTCCTTCCTCTTAACCGGAGCAGCTTCCTCTTCCTCCTCCGCTTGGACCAACTCAGTCTCCTCGGCCCCAAACTGACGCCTCCTCTTCCTAAGAGGTTTCGGCGGACTGGCAAGGTGAGCAGATCCTGATGATTGCACGCCAGAAGGTGAGGACAGCCCCCGAACACTTGTTTGGACTTGTCCAGGAGATATATTCTCAGCAAGATCGGTCCGTGCCTGGGAAGTTTCAGCACAGCCGGCTTTCTTCATGGTACCGGCCAACTTCTCGAGAAACTTTGGCCTCTTCGACATGCCTACAAGAAAAAAGGAAATCAGGGACCGAGCATATAGCAAAGATATCAAACATGATGAAACAAACAGGAAAGATCATTAAAAACAGCCATCAGACACCTACCTAACCGGCCAGATACTCCCGGAGGGACGGTCTGAATGAGGCCTGACTCAACAAAAGCCGCGTCATTAACCAAATTCCTCCAGGGGGCAGCATATCCCCGAGCCCAATGTACCCGCCTCCGAACCTGGCGAGAAACCTTTGGAGCATCTCGCCAACAAGCTGGGAGGAACCAAAGAAGTTAGAAAACCTAAAAGAAACCAGGGAACAGGGACGAAGAAAGAATGAAGGGGCGTTAGACTCCTAACCTCCAGCCCTGAAGATGTCTGGAACCGAGACGTCCTCCTCAAACGATCTCAAAACCCGACCCCAATCCCCAGTTGCCCAGAACCAAGAGTCCTTGAAGTTCTTGTTGGAATCAGGGAGTTTCTGGACGAGGTTGGACGAGCTATCGTAAGCAGAGAGGTAATACCAACCGTAGTGAGTCTTTGGGTTAGACTTTAAACGGTACAACCTCTTCACCTCTTCCAAGCAAGGTACACCTAAACCTGCCCGGTGCCAGACCACATATATACCGGCTAGGATCCTCCAGCTATTCAAGCTCAATTGGCAAGGGGCAAGCTCCATCTCGGCCAGCATCCAAGCGAAGTAGCGTTGCATCGGCAGCCGCAGCCCACATTCAAAAAAGATAGGAAGAAGCGCCACCGAGCCCTCGTCAGGCTGACTAGCACGATCCATTGGACCAGGAACTTCTAGAGCAATATCTATCGGGATGCTGTATCGTTGCCGCAGTAACGCCAGATCATCCTCAGTTATCTTAGAGGGACGGTTCATATCCAAAGCCGACGACCCAAGTTCTCCAGGCTCTGGGTCCTTCCGAGGAACCCTTTGATGATAGGAGTCGTTTTCGACCTCAGAAGGAGTAGGGGTAGTATCAAGATCTTCTACACTAGGCGCCCCTGAGCCCGAGGAGAGCTCTTCAGCTGGGGGAGTTGAGATTTTGACAGGCCTTTCGGAGGAAGAATTACTGTCAGACATCCCTGACACCCAGAAAAACAGAGAAAGGAGAAGGGGAGAATCAGTCTACAAGAAGCTACCCACGGCGCCCGTGCTAAAACTAGATTTGGAGTCTCTAAAGAAGTGCCCTAAAACAAAGACCCAGCAAAAACCACAAATCTCTCCCTAAGAAAAAATAAGCAGATAGAATCACAAAACAGCAAAAGAAGGCAGATCGTTCAGAAGACTTACTTGATCTTCTCGGAAAAACAGGAAGTTACACACTGTGGTGATGCTCGTTCCTTAGGTGCTCAGCAACGAAGAAGGATGAAGACCGCGGATTGAGCTTCGAGAACGCGGAGTTAAATGGATCACGAAGAAAAGAAGCACACGATTGCCGAAAAAATGGGAACAGTAAAACCCTCGTTTTTCTTATAGTCATGACTGGGAGGCACATCACCGTCGGTTTTAGCGGGAACCCAGCGGATGTTTGACAAATGTCGAAAGTTAGAAAAAAAAACCCTAATACCTGATTTGATGGGCATTTAAGAAGACGTGATAGTTGTGCTTCTCGAGGAAAGATGAACGAAACGGCAAGAAGATTCTCTTTTGCATTCTGAAACGACTACCAGCAAGAACAAACAGCACACCCTCTCCATATAGTTCCCGGCACCAACTCGCATACTCGTTGGAACCGGAAACTAGGGGACAGATGTTGATGGTGTTTTCAGGCACTACGGCATTTAAGACAGCACAACAAGGACGAAAGGGTAAAATCCTTTCCCTGGTTGACATCATGAAAAATACCGACCACATCATGAATGGACCGACCTCATTACGAAAGGACCGACCACTATGGTCCGGGTGACCGAGAACTATAGATGTCGGCAGGAACACTCTCGACATAAAAGATTGTCATGGCCGACCTCATAAAGACCGACCAGACGACGGGAAGTGTCCAAGACAACAACACCCCATTCCTGTGGATAAGATAAGGAGGATATCCTACTCTCACAAGGAAAAAGAAGTCAGAATCCAAAAGGGAATACGGAAGAAGAAGGCAATACCGGATCAGGAAACCCTACAAGAAGAGAAGATTGAGTCCAAATAGGATTTCTTATACAAATAGGAGTCTGATTTCTGTATTATTATAAATAGGAGGGTAGAGCATGTGTAAAAGGCATCTGAAAATCATCACAAGAGTGAGAGGTTAGTGTCATAGAGCTCTGATTTGTAAAAGAAAAGAGGAGATCTGAGGAGTGAATTTGAGTAATAAAAAGTACCATCCTGTTCTTGCCCGTGGACGTAGGTCGGATCCCAAAATCCACCGAACCACGTTAAACCACCTTGTCTGATTGGCGTATTCTCTTGTTTTCCGCTAAATTTGCCTTTGGTCCCCCATAACCAAACAAATTCACAGTTGGAGGAGGATTTCCTCGGGAGTGATATTCCCATATTGCCCCGAGACCAAAATCAGCCGTCAACAAGTTACTTGGCCATATCTGCTCCAAAGTTCTGCTACCTACTTGGATTTTTTCATTGCTGATCATTATCATGTAAGTTAGTTTGTGAAGTATTAAATCTGCGTTATGTTCAATGTCTTTTTGTTTCCATAAGTTATATATAAATCCTACTGTGTAGAGGAGTTTTTGCCTGGTAAAATTTGCAGAAATCCAGTTCAGCTTGTTTCGGTTGGGATTTTATTTTTTTTTATTATTATTTTTTTCATTTCGTTGATTATTGCTCTTTAGGTAGAACGACCTTATCCCCCTCTTGTAGTATCTCTCATTTTTTCAAAACCCAACAAAATCCTCCTTTAATTGAGAAAATAGCCATTTTCACTAGTACTTTAAAATCCTCAAAATTCTCATCTAATTTGTTGAAATTAACTACTAAAATTCCTTTGATGTTTATAAACTTCAATTAAAGGCCGACTAGTGTTAAAAGTTATTCATTTTTCAACGGTCAGATTTGTCAATTACAAAAAGACTAAATTAGCCATTAGAAATTAGTTGGGATTTGAAATGATTTTTTCATCCCGAATCATATTAGGGGTTCACTATTTTTTCCATTTAAATTGTATGATTTACAACGAATTGAGTTTGTGTTGAATACTTATCAATAATAACGAGATAAGTGAGATTAACATGGAACATAACTCATATTAAATAAATCTCATAGTCGATTTAGCGTTTAACATAAACTGAAATCAATATTGAATCTTGATTCCTGAAGGGAAAAACAAATTAAAAAAAGGGTATTGATCAATTCCCTTTTCTCAATATACGCAAATGGACAAAACCTTGACACTTTTGTTTTGATCTCAGGTCTGATCAGGCTGAGCGGAAGTTAGAGGAAGGTTCAAAACCGGAACTATCTAAAGACTACCACAACCACAATGATGAACCAAAATCATCAGTAGGAATTATAGGCCTCCTTAAAATAATTCTATTTACTTTCTCAGTTTGTTGGCTTATAATTATTGGATGGATAATGATACCAATATATCTGTTGGTTGCAATAATTGTGATATTTCTATTGATAACGAATGCATTCAAGCAACATGGTTACCTTGTAGTGCATGTGTTGGCAATTACAGCGGATCCTTTCTTCTATTATTATGTGGTGCTGAATGATGACGGCAAAAGCATTCACTTTGATGAAGGATTGGGGATTGGAGTTACAGTGATCCGTTCCTTCCTCGATATCCTGAAGCTTCTTTATATTATCTATGAGCTCTATCACACATATAATGAACTATCTAAGAAAGGAGGAAGAATTACAATACCATGTGTGCGGAAGAAGCTCTTCTTCAATTTGATTCAGGTAACTTTCATATTACAAATTCCACTCGTTTTTTTTAAATCTTAATAGTAAATTTCACTCGTTTTAGTTATATATAATCTCTGTTCTAATTTGAAACAAGGGAAAAGGAAGAGAACTGCTTGCAAATGAAGAAGTACGTTTCTGGATGCTCCGCCTCGTTGACATTTATTCAATCTATCCAATCCCCCAGGTAATTAAGACAGATACTATTTATTGTTTAGTATTTTAAAATACTTCGATGATTTTTACATAATTGAAAATTAGGGAAAAGTTAGAATTCAATTGAAAATGAACTTCATTTATTTGTTTATGACGTTTGGCTCCCTCAAATTTAGCATAATTATATTATATTCTACATAATTTTAGATTTTTTTTTCATTATGGACCTTGTTGTTGGCTTCTTCAATTTTAAAAATTTTATGTTAGGATAATTAAATTTTAGTTTCTTCATTTCAGTCTTCGTCGTACTAAAATCCTAGTTCCATCACTACAGTTCCATGTAGAATCCGTCTATTATGACAAACAAAATTTATCAATTTATCAATTTCCACCTTTTTAAATTGGAAAATTGATTTTTTTTAAAAAAAAACATTTGCACATTTTCGGATGGAAACTTCAAAACTTTGTGTTGATGGTGTTTTCAGGCACTATAACATTTAAGACAGCACGACGAGGACAGAAGGGTAAATCCCTGACTGGTTGAGATCATCAAAGCCGACCCGACCACAACATCTGAAGACCGACCACTTTGGTTCGGGTGACCGAGCACTTTAAGGTCGGCAGGAACACTCTCAGCATAAAAGACTGTCATGACCGACCACATAAAGACCGACCACATGGCGAGACGCGTTCAAGATGACGACACTCTATTCTTGCGGATAAGATAAAACGAGTCACCCTACTCTCATAAGGAAATGGAGTCAGAATCCGAAAAGGAATAAGAAAAGAGAAGGGAGAATCGGACTAGGAATCCTTACAAAAAGAGAAGAAACTAAGTTCAAATAGGATTTCTTATACAAATATGAGTCTGATTTCTGTATTACTATAAATAGGAGGGCATAGTATGTGTAAAATCATCATCAAATCATCAACAAAAACTAGTGATCTGAATCTTCAAGCTCTGACTTGTGGAGATCCGAGAAGAGTGTTTAAGTAATAAAAAGTACCATCTTTTTTTGTGTCCGTGGACGTAGGTCGGATCCAAATCCACCGAACCACGTTAAATCTCTTTGTTGTTTGGTGTGTTTATCTGTTTTTCGCTAAATTTACCTTTGGTCCCCCATAACCAAACAAATTCACTATTGAGGGATATTACCTCGGGAGTGATATTCCAATATTACCCTGAGACCAAAATCAGCCGTCAACAGTTGGCGCCGTCTGTGGGGAACTCAACAAAAAGCAACTCGCGTAGTAAGACAATGGCGGAAGACGGAAGCACACCAACCATCAGGGAGCTCGGCTGCAGATTGGATGGAGAAGATTGAGGAAAACCTTAGGAAAGAAAGGGAGGAAAGCCAAACTCTGCTAAAAACCATAGTAGACCGTTGGAAAGGATAGAAGGAGCACACAATGGAAAATTCGAAGCCAGGACTAGCCGACGAAGGAACGACATAGCAGAAGGAAAAAGAATTGTCGATATAAGTGAGGACGACAGACCCCGGAGGAGGGATCCTTACAGGGTAAGATCTGTAGTGGTTCAGGGAGATTCCCAGACCGAGGACACATGGGAGGAAGAGAGTAACAAATCGTCACCAGACCCCTCCTATGATAGCCTTCGCAACACCCGGCGAAAGGAGAAAGAATATGACGGAAGAGTACGAGAAGATACCGGCCACGAGAAGCACCACCCCCGGGATAACAGAAAGAAAGGAGACCGCAAGAGGCGGAATGGAACCAAAGATAGCAGCATGAAATCTTGGCTGCGGGAGGAGCTGGTCAGATGGGGAGTATACCCCAATGCAAACAGATGGGATGTCCAGGACGGCAAAGATGAGTCCCCCCTCACACAGAAGAAATAAAATCAGAGAAATTCCCAAAAAGATTCAGCATGCCGACCATGACACCATACAAGGCCATACCGATCCCAAACCCACATTGAAGGTTTCGTCCTACTAATGGAGGTGTAAGGAGTAACAGGGGACGCCATCTGCAAAGTATTCCCCTTAACTCTAGCCGGACCCGCCATCCTATGGTACAGAAGCCTGGCTCCGGGGAGCATCAGAGACTTCACACAACTTAAGAAGTCGTTCATTCGACACTTTAAAGGGGCTTGCGTCCCCAAAAAGACGATTGGAGAATTAAGACTTATGAAGCAAGGAGAAGATGAACCTCTGAAGATATTTATTGAAAGATACCATAATATGGTACTCGAAGTCGGAGGGTATGAATCCCCCGAGGCCCTGGAAAGCTTGAAGGGAGCCTTGAAAGTCGGAAGGCTATGGACCCATCTAAGGATCCAAGACACCCCGGACTACGCCACCGCTCTGGAGGTAGCCCGAAAATTCGTTTTGTTGGAGAACGAGGAAAAAGTATCCCGAAAAGGGAACACCATTAGAGAAAGAACCGCAAGGGAGGGTGCCCCCCGCCGAACAGAAAGAGAATCCAGAAGACCGCTCCCGAAGCACAAGGAGTTCAAACCACTACACACCGGGACAATCAAGAGAGAAGGGCACCGACCCAAGTAAACCATGTGGTCGGGGAAGATGCATACATTCCTCTAAAGAAGCCACTAGGACAAATTGTCATGGAGATCCAGGGGAAAGGCCTCTTAGTGGAACCCGACCAAAGGAGATTCCCTCCGGACAAAAGAAACCAAAAGGCTTATTGTGTACACCACAACTCCAAAGGACATGCAACAGACGGATGTAAAGATCTGCGAGAGCAAATGGAAGATCTAGCACGAAACGGGTATCTCAACAAATACATTGACCACGAGTCATGACAGCCAGACAAAGAGCACGTGGTCGCCAAATCAATATCATCGCAGGAGGAAGAACACTGGCCGGAAACTCTAACCGGTCAAGGAAAGATTACGGCAGAACCCGAGGACCAGATGTCTTAGAAACAGAGCAGGGCACAGGGCTACCGGGAGGCCGGTCGGTACCAATAATGTTCAGTGATGAGGATACCCGAGGAGTAAGTTCCCTCATGACGATGCATTGATAATCAAGGCAGTCATCAGCGGGTCGGAGGTAGACAGAATCCTAGTGGACCCCGGGAGCGCAGTTGACATAATTTCCAGAGAAGCACTGGACGACCTAGGGGTAGAATATGCAACCCTGACCAACGATAGCACTCCCTTATACGGTTTCGGAGGATCAGTCGTCATCCCACTAGGAAGAATACAGTTGGCAATAACTGTCGGGACACATCCCCGGACCCGGACGATCATGACAGACTTCACTGTGGTAGACTGCATGAGCAGTTACCAGGCCATCGTCGGGCGACCCTTCATGATGAAAACGAAAGCCGCGATGTCCTGCTACCACCTAAAACTGAAATTCCCCACTCAGGAAGGGATTTGAATTGTGTGCGGAAGCCAGAAAACAGCTCGCAGCTGCTTCGCAACTCTCTCACGAGAAACTCTATGCATCACAGAAGACAGTCGAAAACGACAAAGGAACCAGGGGAAAAAGAAGAAAACAGAGGCCCAGGCGCCTGGCCAAACAAAAGTGCTCGACTCGCTGCAGCTGAGGAAACCGAGGAGATAGAACTTTAAGGGACAGGAATTCAAATACAGAGCCTCTCTCAAAATGTCCCACAGAGAGTTGTAAGTAGGGCAGTATGTCCCCAAGTATCAATAAAAACTTTTTTTATCCGCTCTTCTAAAAAATAAAAGTTTGCAAAAGAACTCCGGGGACATACTCAATGCAACAATCCAAAACATAAAGAGAAATATGCCCTTAATGTTCCAAACAGCTCGGGGCTGGATCTTATTCTATCGAGGTCTTCTGGCTCGGGGTCGGGTACATCTCCCACCAAGTCAGCCCTTCGACGGGGAGGGACGTGACCCCCATTCCCCCCCCCTCTCAAGTGCCTCTCTCAGCTCGGGGTCGGGTACATCCCACCGAGTCAGCCCTACGGACTGGGGTGGGACGTGACATTCCCCCAGGTCCAAGTGCCTCTCTCAGCTCGGGGTCGGGTACATCCCACCGAGTCAGCCCTACGGACTGGGGACGTAACATTCCCCCAGGTCCAAGTGCCTTCTTCAGCTCAGGGTCGGGTACATCCCACCGAGTCAGCCCTTCGGACTGGGGACGTAACATTCCCCCAGGTCCAAGTGCCTTCTTCAGCTCGGGGTCGGGTACATCCCACCGAGTCAGCCCTACGGACTGGGGACGTAACATTCCCCCAGGTCCAAGTGCCTTCTTCAGCTCGGGGTCGGGTACATCCCACCGAGTCAGCCCTTCGGACTGGGGACGTAACACATTCCCCCAGGTCCAAGTGCCTTCTTCAGCTCGGGGTCGGGTACATCCCACCGAGTCAGCCCTGCGGACTGGGGACGTAACATTCCCCCAGGTCCAAGTGCCCTTCTTCAGCTCGGGGTCGGGTACATCCCACCGAGTCAGCCCTGCGGACTGGGGACGTAACATTCCCCCAGGTCCAAGTGCCTTTCTCAGCTCGGGGTCGGGTACATCCCACCGAGTCAGCCCTTCGGACTGGGGACGTAACATTCCCCCAGGTCCAAGTACCTTTTTCAGCTCGGGGTCGGGTTACGTCCCACCGAGTCATGATCATTAGTCTGGGGACGGGACATTCCCCCAGAACCATCTCTCTCAGCTCGGGGTCCTTAGGGACATACTCGACGCATAAGATCCGTGAGAAGCATAGCACGGGGAGGGATGATACCCCCGTGGCGATTGCTACTCCAGTGTTACCGAACATAGGAGGAATATGCCCTTAATGTGTCGAACACTCTTTGATCCTCATTTACCCGATGTAATGGATCCGTGGGAAAGCATAGCACGGGGAGTGACGAGGCCCCCGTGACTATTGCTAGCTCCAGTGATACCGGACCTAAGGAGGGATATGCACTTAGCGTCCCGGACACTATTTGATCCATTCATCACTCGGATCCGTGAGAGGCACAGCACGGGGATGCGTTGAGCCCCTGTAGCGTGTGCCTACTCCAGCGTGGTAAGGAGGAGCCCTCATGAAATACACAGGCTCCCCTGTGGACCGACGTGTAGAGGATGTGCCCTTACCAACCAAAAGCTCTTTTTGATCCGAATCCTGGTTCGCCGGGACGCTGAATTGAAAGATTCAGAATTGTGTTTTGGAGACCTCGGGCAGGACGCTGTTTTGAGGCATCCATGTTGTTGTTTATGCTTACAAAAAACATTTTCGGGATAGGTGCTAAGTCACCCCCACCTTTCAATTTTATTCAATCTTGTTTTCGTTTTTCACCGATCTGGCAGAGGGACGCCCGTGCCAGATTCGGTAGGGCTTCGCAAAAGGTCGATTCAATTCCCTTCTGAGCAAGTCCCAAATATTAAACTGGCTCGGGGCAGGATTCGTTCCACCGATGCCACTTGGATTACCTGGCTCGAGGCTGGATTCGTTCCGCCGAGGCCACTTATTTATTCGGCCCGGGGCTGGATACGTTCCGCCGAGGTCACTTGGTTTCTCTCAGCTCGGGGTCGGGTTACGTCCCACCGAGTCCGTCCTTTTGGGCTGGGGAGGTAACATTCCCCCAGGTCCAAGTGCTTTCACTCAGCTCGGGGTCGGGTTATATCCCACCGAGTCGGTTTCTTTGGACTGGGGAGGTAACATTCCCCCAGGTCCAAGCCTTTTACACAGCTCGGGGTCGGGTTATGTCCCACCGAGTCGGTTTCTTTGGACTGGGGAGGTAACATTCCCCCAGGTCCAAGCCTTACACAGCTCGGGGTCGGGTTATGTCCCACCGAGTCGGTTTCTTTGGACTGGGTAGGTAACATTCCCCCAGGTCCAAGTCTTTCACACAGCTCGGGGTCGGGTTACGTCCCACCGAGTCGGTTTCTTTGGACTGGGGAGGTAACATTCCCCCAGGTCCAAGTCTTTCACACAGCTCGGGGTCGGGTTACGTCCGACCGAGTCGGTTTCTTTGGACTGGGGAGGTAACATTCCCCCAGGTCCAAGTCTTTCACACAGCTCGGGGTCGGGCTATGTCCCACCGAGTCAAGCTCCTTTCGGTTTGGGGAGGTAACATTCCCCCAGAACCCAAGTCTTTCACTCAGCTCGGGGTCGGGATATACCCCTCCGGTTCATGATGACCCCTGAAGGGTCTCGAAATTGTTCGGACAAAAAAAAAAAAGGAGAGAGACACGAAATAAACATAAATATATATATATGTAAGTCAAAGTACAACTTAAAGTTTGTTTACAAAAAGTTAAAGTGTACACAGGGCCCCGGTCGGGTTACCCTTTCTCATTCAGCCCGCACAGGGGCAGGAACTTCTTCCTCAGCTCGCTCAAACAACGGAAGGATTGGCTCGATCTCGGGAGGAGGAACAGCTGCTTCATCCTCGGCTGCACGGGAGACCTCTACTTCAGGGACGGGAGGAGGGATCTCAAGGAAGTCCTCGCCGGAGGCTGGAACATCAGATCGTCCTTCTTGGGAAGTTCCGGAAGCTAGGACGACCGAAATCGGGTCGGGATTCATAACTTCCTCGGTAGGGGGAGGGAGCCATTTCTGGAATTCCTCCTCGGTGATATCCCCCTTGCAATAGCTGATAGCCGCGTGAATAGGATCCATATTCAAATCTGGCAGCACCATCGGTATCAGCTCAGCACAGTCACCAACTCCCTCTAGGCGGATAGCCTCCTTCTCGGCCTCAAGGTCGGCCTCTCTTTCCTCGAGCTCGGTTTCTTTCCTCTCAAGATCATCCCGAGCCCGCGCCATTTGCTCTTCATTGGCCTTCAATTTGGTTTCAATACTGGCCACATTGGCCTTCAAAACGCCAATTTCAGATTG
Source organism: Zanthoxylum bungeanum (assembly GCA_019454045.1). Lineage (NCBI taxonomy): Eukaryota > Viridiplantae > Streptophyta > Magnoliopsida > Sapindales > Rutaceae > Zanthoxylum > Zanthoxylum bungeanum. The sequence continues at coordinate 27,852 of SKCR01034376.1, forward strand.
AGCGGTCTTCAAATCCTCCCGAACATTGTCAGCAAGCTTTCGCTCCAGCGCATCAGCAGCCTTAAGAGCCTTATTAACTTTGAAGTTCTCAATGGCTGTCAACTCAAGGTTCTGAATCACCCCCTCCCGATCAGCCAATTTAGCCTCCACTTCCGAAAGGCGATTCTGAAGTCTCTGGGCCTGACCACCCTCGGACAACAGGCTCAAAAGAAGGTCCTTGTTCTTCGCCATAAGGTAAGTGGCCTGCACAAAAAACAAAAAAAGTCAAGATACGAGATGAAGAAGACCGGGAACTAAAAATCAGGAAAAGAAAAAGAGAATAGAACTACCTTTGCCATCTGAGAGCTCATCTCGGTGACCACAGCCTCGGGCGAGATATCCTCATATCTCGAGACCTCGTCAGGGGGAATCACCTCGGCCAATTCGTTGAAGGCCGGCACTAAATGGGAAGTGGCCTCCCGGATGCTTTCTCCCAGGTCGTCCACCCCGACGGTTACAGAACCCTTTCGCTTTTTTGAGGAGCCCACGAATGATTTTTTACCCCGGCGAGCGTCTTTCTTCTTGCCCGGGACAGGATCCTCCTCCTCCTCTTGGACCAGCTCGGTCTCTTCGGCCCCAAATTGACGCCTCCTTTTCCTCAAGGGCTTCGGCGGACTGGTGAGACGAGCAGACCCCGACGACTGCACACCGGGAGAAGATAGACCCCGAGCAGCCGGCTGAACATTTCCTTGAGACGCCCTCTCAGCCCCAGCAGGGTCAGGCTGTGCCCGGGAAGTCCCAGTTTCGGCATGACCAGCCTTCTTCATAGTGCCGGCCAACTTCTCAAGAAACTTTGGCCTCTTCGACATGCCTACAAAAAAAATGGAGTCAGAACCCGAGCATATAAAGCACATTATAAAAACAGCCGGCGGACACCTACCTATCCGACCCGAGACTTCCGGAGGGACGGTCCGAGTATGGCCTGACTCAACAAAGGCCGCATCATTGACCAGTTTCCTCCAGTGGGCAGCATACCCCCGAGCCCAGCCTACCCGCCTCCGAACCTGACGAGAAACCTTGGGAGCATCTCGCCAACAAGCTGGGAGGAACCAGAGAAGTCAGAAATCTAAGAAATTAAGAACGGGAATAAAGAAAGAAAGAAGAGGTATTAAACTCCTAACCTCCAGCCCTGAAGATGTCCGGAACCGAGACGTCCTCCTCAAACGATCTCAGGACCGACCCCAATCCCCAGTGGCCCAGAACCAAAGATCCTTGAAATTCTTGTTGGAGTCGGGGAGTTTCTGGACAAGGTTGGACGAGCTATCGTAAGCAGAGAGGTAATACCAACCGTAGTGAGTCTTTGGGTTAGACTTCAAACAGTATAACCTCTTCACCTCTTCCAAACAAGGTACACCTAAACCTGCCCGGTGCCAGACCACATATATGCCGGCCAGAATCCTCCAGCTATTCAAGCTCAATTGGCAAGGGGCAATCTCCATCTCGGCCAGCATCCAAGCAAAATAACGTTGCATCGGCAGCCGTAGCCCACACTCAAAAAAGACAGGAAGAAGCGCCACCGAGCCCTCATCAGGCTGACTAGCACGATCCATCGGGCCTGGAACTTCAAGGGCAATATCTATCGGGATGTCGTATCGTTGCCGCAACAGCGCAAGATCATACTTAGTTATTTTGGAGGGACGATTCATATCCAGAGCCGACGACCCAAGTTCACCAGGCTCTGGGTCCTTCCGAGGAACCCTCTGATGGTAGGAGTCTTGTTCGATCTCGGAGGGAGTAGGGGTAGTGTCAAGGTCTTCTACACTAGGTGCCCCCGAGCCCGAGGAGAGCTCCTCAGCAGGGGGAGCCGAGATATTAGCAGGCTTTTCAGGGGAGGAATTGCCGTCAGACATCCCTGACACCCACAGAAAAACAAAGAAGGAAGGGGAAGTCAGTTTGTGGCTACAAGAAACTACTCACGGTTTCCATGTTAGCTAAACAGGTGGTCTCTAAAATGCCCTAAAGCAGAACCCGGCAAACCATAAATCTTTCCCTAGCAAAACACAGATTCATAAAACAAAAAATGGGAAGAGGTCGTTCAGAAGACTTACTTGTTCTTCTCAGAAGAGGCAGAAGGTTGTTCAGTACGGGTGTGCCCGTTCCTTAGTTTCACAGCGCGGAGGAAGAAAAAGACCACGGTTGAACTTCGAAAGCACGGAGTCGGGCAAATCACAGAGATATTTGCAGAAAAAAAGAAGAAATTGCCGAAAAAGATTGAACAGTGAAAGCCTCGCCCTCTTATAGTCATAGCAAAGACGATCGTGACCATTGGATCTAAGAGAAGAGCCCGGATGAACGCCAAGCGTCGACTGCAAAAGGGGTCTCCCAAGTTTAAACAGACGGCTGAGATCAGCCCATTGCGAAGACGCCTCTACACGGTCGATTCGTTCCCTTTTTTGGCGGGAACCTGGCGGATGTTTGACAAGTGTCAAACTTAGAAGAAACCCTAAAGTTGATTTGATAGGCATTTAAGCAGACGTGACTGGTTGCGCGTCTCAAGACGAAACGCTTAAAAAGAGGCAACAAAACACTCCTCGACACCAGACCGACCTCCAAAAGAGCAAGTCAGAAACACCTTCTTTGTATAGTTCCCGGCACCAACTTGCACGCTTGTTGGAACCGAGAACTAGGGGACAAATGTTGATGGTGTTTTCAGGCACTATAATATTTAAGACAGCACGACGAGGACAGAAGGGTAAATCCCTGACTGGTTGAGATCATCAAAGCCGACCCGACCACAACATGTGACCACGGATGATTTTTTACCCCGACGAGCGTCTTTCTTCTTGCCCGGGACAGGATCCTCCTCCTCCTCTTGGACCAACTCGGTCTCCTCGGCCCCAAATTGACGCCTCCTTTTCCTCAAGGGCTTCGCCGGACTGGTGAGACGAGCAGAACCCGATGATTGTGCACCAGAAGAAGACAGATCACGAGCAGACGGTTGAACTCTCCCCTGAGACGCCCTCCCCAGCTCAGCAGGATCAGGCTGTGCCCGGGAAGTTCCAGTTTCAGCATGACCGGCCTTCTTCATAGTACCGGCCAACTTTCAAGAAACTTCGGCATCTTCGACATGCCTACAAAAAGAAAAAATGGAGTCAGACCCCGAGCATATAAAGCACATGATAAAAAACAGCCGGCAGACACCTACCTATCCGACCCGAGACTTCCGGAGGGACGGTCCGAGTAAGGCCTGACTCAACAAAGGCCGCATCATTAACCAATTCCCTCCAGGGGGCAGCATACCGACGAGCCCAGCCTACCCGCCTCCGAACCTGACGAGAAACCTTGGGAGCATCTCGCCAACAAGCTGGAGGAACCAGAGAAGTCAGAAACCTAAGAAACTAAGAACGGGAATAAAGAAAGAAAGAAGGGGTATTAAACTCCTAACCTCCAGCCCTGAAGATGTCCGGAACCGAGACGTCCTCCTCAAACGATCTCAGGACCCGACCCCAATCCCCAGTGCCCAGAACCAAAGGTCCTTGAAATTCTTGTTGGAGTCGGGGAGTTTCTGGACAAGGTTGGACGAGCTATCGTAAGCAGAGAGGTAATACCAACCGTAGTGAGTCTTTGGGTTAGACTTCAAACGGTATAACCTCTTCACCTCTTCCAAACAAGGTACACCTAAACCTGCCCGGTGCCAGACCACATATATGCCGGCCAGAATCCTCCAGCTATTCAAGCTCAATTGGCAAGGGGCAATCTCCATCTCGGCCAGCATCCAAGCAAAATAACGTTGCATCGGCAGCCGTAGCCCACACTCAAAAAAGACAGGAAGAAGCGCCACCGAGCCCTCATCAGGCTGACTAGCACGATCCATCGGGCCTGGAACTTCAAGGGCAATATCTATCGGGATGTCGTATCGTTGCCGCAACAGCGCAAGATCATCCTCAGTTATTTTGGAGGGACGATTCATATCCAGAGCCGACGACCCAAGTTCACCAGGCTCCGGGTCCTTCCGAGGAACCCTCTGATGGTAGGAGTCTTGTTCGATCTCGGAGGGAGTAGGGGTAGTGTCAAGGTCTTCTACACTAGGTGCCCCCGAGCCCGAGGAGAGCTCCTCAGCAGGGGGAGTTGAGATCTTAACAGTCTTTTCAGGGGAGAAACTGATGTCAGACATCCCTGACACCCACAGAAAAACAGAGAAGGAATGAGAAGTCAGTCTACGGCTAAAAGAAACTACCCATGGTTTCCATGTTAGCTAAAGCAGGTGGTCTCTAAAAGTGCCCTAAAGCAGAACCCGACAAACCATAAATCTTTCCCTAGCAAAACACAGATTCATAAAACACAAAAGGGGAAGAGGTCGTTCAGAAGACTTACTTGTTCTTCTCAGAAGAGGCAGAAGGTTGTTCAGTACGGGTGTGCCCGTTCCTTATTTTCACAGTACGGAGGAAGAAAAAGACCACGGTTGAACTTCGAAAGCACGGAGTCGGGCAAATCACAGAGATATTTGCAGAAAAGAAGAAGAAATTGCCGAAAAAGATTGAACAGTGAAAGCCTCGCCCTCTTATAGTCATGGCAAAGACACTCGTGACCATTGGATTTAAGGGAAGAGCCCGGATGAACGCCAAGCGTCGACTGCAAAAGGGGTCTCCCAAGTTTAAACAGACGGCTAAGATCAGCTCACTGTGAAGACGCCTCTGCACGGTCGATTCATTCCCTTTTTTGGCGGGAGCTCGTCGGATGTTTGACAAGTGTCAAACTTAGAAGAAACCCTAAAGTTGATTTGATAGGCATTTAAACGGACGTGACTGATTGCGTGTCTCGAGAAGAAACGCTTAAAAAGAGGCAACAAAGCATTTCTCGACCCAAGACCGACCTCCAACAGAGTAAGTCAGAAACACCTTCTTTATATAGTTCCCGACACCAACTTGCACGCTTGTTGGAACCGAGAACTAGGGGACAGATGTTGATGGTGTTTTCAGGCACTATAACATTTAAGACAGCATGACGAGGACAGAAGGGTAATTCCGTGACTGGTCGAGATCATCAAAGCCGACCCGACCACATCATGAGAAGACCGACCACTTTGGTTCGGATGACCGAGCACTTTAAAGGTCGGCATAAACACTCTCGGCATAAAAGACTGTCATGACCGACCTCATGAAGACCGACCAGACGGCGAGACGTATTCAAGATGACGACACCCTATTCTTGCGGATAAGATAAGCAGATTATCCTACTCTCACAAGGAAATGAAGTCAGAATCCGAAAAGGGATAAGAAAAGAGAAGGGAGAATCAGATTAGGAATCCTTACAAAAGAGTAGAGACTAAGTTCAACTAGGATTTCTTATGCAAATAGGAGTCTGATTTCTGTATTACTATAAATAGGAGGGCATAGTATGTGTAAAATCATCATCAAATCATCAACAAAAACTAGTGATCTGAATCTCCAAGCTCTGACTTGTGGAGATCCAAGAATAGTGTTTAAGTAATAAAAGTACCATCTTTTTGTGTCCGTGGACGTAGGTCGGATCCAAATCCACCGAACCACGTTAAATCCCCTTGTTGTTTGGTGTGTTTTATCTGTTTTTCGCTAAATTTGCCTTTGGTCCCCCATAACCAAACAAATTCACTATTGAGGGAGGATTTCCTCGGGAGTGATATTCCAATATTATCCTGAGACCAAAATCAGCCGTCAACACATATCATTTGGACCTTGTTGAGAATGTGATTACTGAGAAATGATATTTGATTGTGTGTATGTGTCGTGTTAGATAATCTAGTTTTTTTTTTTTTTTTTTGAATTGGGTACTTGGAAGAATTTAAAGAGCAGTGAGAAGATTTGAATCAAAGTATTTTATAATGGATATGCTTTCATAGAATTTGTTTAATTTGGGATTTGAATTGGTTATTTTAATGAAATAAAATAATTGTCATATCGATTGTTGATTTTAAATTCAATTGTGTTTATAAATCATATGTTTGAATCTACGTACAACTTTTATTATTAAGTTCGATCAATTATATTTTATTGATTTAAGTATTTGAAATTTAAGAACACATAAAAATTTATTGAGTACCAATGAGGGTTTAAATATTTTATTTTTTGAGTTTAGGGGGATTTGATAATTGTAGTAAAACCCACCATGGATAATGGGTGGATTTGATTTTTTTATTTATTGTAAGAGTTCCAATTATTTAGGCTAGTTTTTAATCCTTTCTTTTTTCATTTGGCTTGTATATTACATTGACCTTTCTTTTATTAATAATATTAAACTCACAATGGGTATGTTTTGGAACAAGATTTTGGGTCCCAATATAATTGAAATGTGAGATATTGTTTTCATTATATATATATATATAATATAATATAATATATATATATAATATATATATATTATATATATATATATATATATATATATATATAATATTATTCTCATTATTCCATGTGACCTAGCTAATAGATTTCAAATTGTCCAGATGATAGTGATTTTTGGAGGCAAAAAGTTAAGAAGAAAATGACCGGCTTTCTTGTACAATATTTGATAAGGGCCATTCGAACGTGTTTCTTGTACACAAATGCTACTGGGAATTCGGGGATTCTTGCCGAAGCTACATGGGCAATTATTTTGTTCTATATTCTCCTTTATATGCAAGGAGGTCATGTAAGTTCAAACTAATCTTTTACTTTAAATATATATTCCCATATCTTTTTTATTTTTAGAAAGCTCGCTTTTTTATTAAACGAAGTAAACATTATTAGAGGTGGCCACCGATCTGGTCTCCATCATAATAGCTCCAATTAAGCCATCACAACATCCCCTACAAAGAGCATAAATGACCCTACCTCTTCCACATCAAAATCAACCAACACCAGGCTTATGGTTTCCAATATCATTAATGATGGAACCATATCTCCAATCAACATAATCCAAATTATTTACCCATTCCACAGAAACTCTTAACTCACTCTCTATGATCATCTGATTCTGATTCATTACAAAGGACCAGTCTGGTACAGACTTGAGAGCTTTCAGAATAGCCATGTAATCCCATAACACTCCATTGATACCAGCAGGTCCCAATTCCCTCCGGAAGAACCATCAACATTAAACTTGTAACATTCCATATTCTACTTGGAAAAAAAAATCACTCTTATTGATTCTATATCTTACAAGAAGAGATGAACGTAATCAATCACATAATTTAGAGATATCGTATATCCCTCTACTTAGAAAAATTTTCTGATTAAGTGTCGATGTCTTTTAGGTATTTGGTGCCTTATGGTACTATTATGCCATAGACAAAGCAGCTAAAGGCATGGGAAGTGTTGATGGATTATTTAAAGAGGCTATTGACACTGGGCTTGCGAAGGAGACCTTTTTTCCGAGGAAATTTTTCCGTTGTTTATCATGGGGCCTGCAAAATCTCAGGTTTTCGTTTACCTATAATTTTTTTTTTTTCTTTAAGACTCGTCGAACAAGAAAGTCATTAACAGAACTTAAATTCCAATTAGATTGACACTCAATCTTGATACGAAAATCGTAACATATAAGTTACTTTTTTTTTTTTTATATTTAATATATTATATTATATCTTTTATAAGTATATTGGAGTCGGTATTTTTTTTTTATTTTAACCCGTCGTAATATTATTAACTTATATATGAATTCAACTTTTTGCAGTGGTTTTGGCCAGAACCTCAAAGCAAGTTACAGTATCTGGGAAAACATCTATGCAATTTGCATGACCAACGTCGGCGTGGTGATGTTCGTCTTTTTAATTGGAAAGATGCAGGTTCATTCACAAACATATTAATTCTTTTCTTTTCTTTTCTTTCTTTTTTTTTAAATGAAGCATCATAAAATAGTCTTAAATTCCAACTAGTTTGGCACCCAAAGCTTTTTTTTTTTAATATAAATAAAAAAAAAGACTGACACACTCATATGAGTGTTGTCTCTCACCTTATAATATCAAATTTCCAAATATATTTTTAATTCCGTGACATGTTCACGGCTTAAAGCCATTTTTATATTTTAAAATCTTTTAACCATAGCATAATATAATAATATAAAAATTTTAAAACCCTTGATAATTAATTATTTGGGAGCAATAATAAAAATTATTGGGGGCCATAGGCTCCGCATTTGCCAGCCTAAAGGTCGGCCTTATCCTTACCTCCCTAGAATAGACACACAGGTATTTACTTTGAAAACGTTTAGCTATACGACTCCTGGAGAGTAACACATATATTAATTCTTATCTCTCAATTTACTTTTTAAGCTTTGAAGTACTATAGGTTTTGTATATATAAACACTACACAAAGTTTATACCAATTGGCTATATATGTATATGCAGTCTGATGCTACAAGATCAATAAGGATAAAGGACAAGTGGCGGCAGATAACGCAGTGGCCACTATTTAAGGATATCACTGATAATGTCAAAGGGCAAATAAGGAAAGACAATAATAGTAACAATTGGCAAAACAAACGTGTTAAAATAGATAATTTGGTGAGTGATCTCCCTCAGAGCACTGCAAGGGAAGTCAAACTCCAATTCGGCCTAAATCTGCTCAAGAAAGTGAGTTTTTTTTTTTTTAATTTCTTTCACTAAAACTTAATATTTTCTACAATTTGTAGGATACTTCAATATTGATCTGACATTCTTGAATGATATATGTATATGAAGGTAAAAGAATTTGAAAAATTGAGTGAAATGTCGTTGAAGGATCTGTGTGATTGTATGAAGCCAGTGGTGTTTGCGGAGCGTACTCGGATTATTCGTGAGGGTGATCCAATTGATGAGATTGTGTTTGTGTTAGAAGGCAAGATATGGTCTTACACCAATGCCTCAATCAGTGACTCTACGTTGATTAATGAAGGGCAGAATCTTCTGATTGGTGAAGAACTTGTAGCTTGGGCTTTTCCTGAAAATGGAATTAGCTCATCGTCCAATCCTCTACCTATATCAGCAAGAACATATCAAGCATATACAAACGTTGAAGCTTTTACTATTTTGGCTCTTGACTTGAAACGTGTGCTAAAGGGAAAGGAGTGAGAAGAAGATCTGTTGGACACTGGATTGGACTCCATTAGATTAACTATTTCGGATTAATTGACTTCAAGTTAAGATGAGTGTTGTGTGTGACTTTTTTTTTTTTTTTTTTTTTTTTGAAACGTTGGAAACCCTGCCACCAAATCACCCATTCTGGGCCGCGGCGCAGGTAAAATCACCGGCTGTCCCAGGCTCTTACAAGAAGTGCACCCCCTGAATTCGAACCTAGAACCTCAAGGTGAGATCTTGGACCCTACACCACCAAGCCACACCCCATTGGGGACGTGTTCTGTGTGACTCGCAATTAAATAACCGACACTAGAGAGTGTTGTGTGTGAGTCAACAAATGTTATTGAAATTATATCGGTGTTATTGAAATTATATCGGTTTAATTTTATAAAATTATAAATTAATATTAATTATGTGTTTGAAATAACGTTTAAAAAAATATCCCTAATGGGTATGGTTTGTTGGTGTAAGTTCAGGATCTCACCTTGAGGTCTTGGGTTCGAATCCAAATAATACGTTTCTTATAAGAGTCTGAAATAACCCTCCACTAAGTCCGGAAATAATGATTTAACAGTTTTAACGATTTCAAAAAAACAGTGTATGCTAACTTTAAACTATATAAATTCCACACACCAACCGATTCATTGATTAATAAATTAGGTGGTTATATTTACTACTCGCTTCCCCCCAGTGAAACACGTTTGTAAACAAAAAAATTTGTTTATTTTTAAGTGAAATGAATAAATAAATAATATAAGTTAAATTTGTTGGCGACTTGGTCGTATAATTAATTGTAATTGGTTTTGATAATGCAACGAGAGAAAGAAGACTTCGACGTACAAACACGAAGCAATTCAAAAAGTGTCGAAACATATGTGGTGAAGAGCGAGAATGTGAAGACTTGCGGCAAAACGAAGATATATTGCGAAGTCTTAGCTTATGATTTAATTAGTAAATGTGAATTGTAATATTCAAGTGTCTAAGCTCATAGGGATCTGACCGGTGCATTCACACGCGTATAACGCAACTGCACGTATCGTTCAAGTAGTATAAAAATATCGATCCCATGAGGACTTAATTTCTACTGTTGTTATTAATTGTTGATACTATTTATTTACACGTATCTAATTGTATGGGGAAGGGAATTGATTGCTTTTGATTGGTTGGTTGAATATGGATTTGCTTAAATAAACTAAATTAAAGACACAAAAGAAAAAGATACAAAAGAAAATAGAAGAACAGACTCAAAGATCTAGGGTCGTGACTCCACACAATATTATTAAAAAGATGAATTGACTCTCTTTTTTATGTGTAATAAATTAATTTGTTAACCTGGAACACGATGATATGCAAAAGCCTCTTCCGATGGTCAGATGCAAATACTCAGAATAACCCAATTGAACCATATTCTTTTGTCAACCACATTACCTGGATTCATTAAGACCAAGTTCCAATTATAGCTACCCCGCCCGACAGGTATATTCCTATCCTGTAAGGAAATCTATTAAAGGGTTATATATCCTCAAGGAAGATCGTTGGCTATTGAATCTAAGGCTGAAACTTAAAATCTCTATGTCTAGTTCATTTTAAGTTTACCCCATCAATCTTATTAATGACCAGTTAACAAGACCCATTAAGCTTAAGACTCAATAAAAAAACTAAAGAACTACCCATAAAAAGAAAATCAATTATTAAGTGTGTGTGTGGGGTTTCATCACAGTCTTATCTTGATTGACACATTAATACTTTACCTCATATTATATTAGAGAATAATTTAAATCTGGACTAATTATTGACAAACGTTGTTACTGCATTTATGATTGGTTTTTATATATTTTGCATAATTTAGTACATAACTGGATTTGTTATAGACAAATGTTATCACCACCTACATGATTGATTTTATATATTTTGACATAATTAATTCATGGAGTAAATTAACTAGGTAATAATAACATTTTCGATATTATAAAAAGTAAGATATCTTTATATTTGAAATATCAAGAGTAGATCTCCTCACCTAAATATTCTATTTATTGTTTTAGTTCAATTTAAAATTGGTCATCACTTTAAACAATTTAACATTTTTATTTTCACTCGAATTATTTTTTATTTTACTAAATCTATTCTCTATAAATCGACCTGTACTTGTAAGATTATTTTATTATTTCGAAATTTTTATACTATATGTATATATATCCAAAGCTGTCCCATGCTTGATAATCTGACGTGTTACGAGTCATTGCATTGCACTTTCATTGTCGGTGACCAATTTCAATACGTCAACTGTGGAAAATTTTGACTTGTGTGTTTTGTTATTGATTAAAATATTCAAAATATGGAATATAAAATTTACCATTGGAAGTTTTGGCACTTGTCGTTTGTCATTGATTGGATAATTTAAAAATGGAAATAAGACTTTATTGTGGAAAGCTTTGTCAATTTTGGTATTCTGGAAGTGAAGTGACCCTTTTTTTTTGGATAACGTAAAGGAAAATTTTTATAAAGCCAAAAAAAAAAAAAAACAGTTAAATTCATCAAAGGTGAAATGAATAAAAGAGTCGTACATAAGAAACTGAAGGGAAAAATTTAGATAGCCTATCTAGCAAACTATTGAACAAGTAAATTAGAAGAACAATATAAGTCCCACCTTGAGAATAACTGTGGAAGTGACTTTATAGTGCATAAATTTTTGGTATATGATTTACTTAATCAATCATGAAAAAAATATATATAAATGATTTACAATTTACTGAAGATGTTATTTATTGAAAAGTATATAAGATTTACCGTGCCCTTAAGGAGTATGACCTGTAAGTTTTTAAATAGATCTATTCAACTTCTTATTAGTGTTTGAATCTTACATGAGGTAAGAGGATAAAAAATTAAATCTGAATTTTGATATTATCTTACCTTATATATATGATCGTCTTCCGGTCCGGTCTTTACAATCCGGATACGATAAAAGATAACGTAAAATAAAGTCAAACATTGTCAAAAAGTACTGCCGATTAGCGTCTAGATTCATCCATGATAAATTTTCTTTTCTCATATTTTCATTTTTTAGTTCTGTACACATGTATACAAAGCTTTTTACTTAAAAGAAAAGTGAAGAGTTAAACTAAACTTCCAACGCAATATTTTCTGAACACATTTAGAGTTCCTGTTTATTATTATTATTTTTTTAATTTTAGCCTAGACCTTACTTTATTTAAATGAGGGCTTCCTTTTAAAAAATTAATAAATAAATTTGAGTTTTATTCTCCCTTTATTTAAAGAAAATGAAAAAAAAAAAATCTAATAAGATTTACGATACAAAGCCCATTACTTTTTTTTTCCAATTTTTACATGGAGAAGGATTTGTAAGTCTAAATCGAACTGTTTTTATTTTTTTTCTTTCTTTAAAAGGTAAAAATGAAAACATTCCATATTATTTGGTGGTGTAGGTTTCGGGATCTCACCTTGAAGTTTTGGATTCGAATCCAAGGGTGCATTTCTTATAAAGTCTGAGACAATTGAAAATTTTACTTACTCCGCTGCTCATAATAGGTGATTTGATAGTGATCTTTCCAACGTTTCAAATTAAAAAATAAAATAAAATTAGGAAACTGTGAGTAGGGACAGGCTTCACATGGTTAAGCCACCTTCATAACTTACAAATAGTATTTTTATTTGACTGGAAGCAAATCATTAGCTAATAATAGAAGTCATCGAAAATTCTTAATTTTTAATATAATTTTGAATATTATTTTACGTACAGAATCTTTTTATATGATAGTGGAGGGGCAGAATGATTCAAAGAATGCTTTATCACAAGTGGCTTTGTTATTAAGTTGTGGGGCAACCTTACTCATTTGTTTATTTTGGGAAAATTGATCCCTCACTCATTTGTTTTATTTTGGGAAAATTGATCCCCCTCCCCGCCACCTGAGCAGCCCCCCTCCCCATTGCTCATTGTTTATTTACTAAATATCCTTATCATATTTGTAATGATTTTTTTTTTTTAAATTTTTGAAAATTTACACATTACACAAATTTATATAATAATATTTTTTATTATTTTTTATTTTATATTTTTTTTATTTCTGTTAATAAATATTACAAATTTTTTTATCTATTCATTTATTTTTGATGAACATTATTTTAATTAATATACTAACTAATTAGGTATAAAAAAATATAATTTAAACAATAAAAATTTTTTTTTTATTTCGTCGAAAAAAAAAGAGGAAGTAAGGATCGTCCCCAAGGGGGACCCCCTGGGCCTGATGATCATATCGTCCAAGATCCCTTTGGACGATATGATCGTCCAGGGGACGATCTTTTTTTTTTAAAATTATTTTATTATTTTTTAATTATTTCAAATCTATGAGAAATATTTTATAGTTTTTTTTTATTTTTGTTAATAAAATTAATTCATAAAATAAACATAGATTAGATTAATTCATAAAATAAATTTTTTTGATTTTTTGATTTTTCTAATATACATGAAAAATTTTTATAATGTAATAAGTAGTGTAAATAATAAAAAAGAATCACAAAAATTAAAATGAATAAATAAACACAATAAATAATAATAAATCTGAAATTGTAATATTTATTAAACACAATAAACATATATAAGAGAAGCAAAAAAAGTAAAAAATACCAAATTTAATTAATAAAATAATATATATATATATATAGAATAAATAAAACAATACAAAATAAAATAAATACTCTGAAAGTAATAATATTTATTAAACAAATAAAATAATATATATATATAAAGTAAAAAAATAATAAAAATTATAAAATACAAAATTTATATATGTTATTTTATTTTTTATATTATTATAATCTCTATATAAAAATTGAGATTTATTGACTAATTGGGAATTGGATTTTTTGAGAAAAAAAGTCTTTTGGGAATTTTATGAGAGATAAAATAAAAAAAAAATGTCAGGAGGGGGTGATGATAAGCCCTCTTACTTTGGATAGCCCATGGAAATAAAACCGATGACTAATTGAAGTCTTTCACTCATCTCGATGGCTATGCTCTGTCCTAAGAAGAAGAAGAAGAAGAAATTACTCTTAAAACAAAAGGAGAAAACAAAAGATGGGCTGCTTTTGAATTCAGCACCAAACGTTAAAAATTGTTTTTTTTCCTCCCACCATCGTGATGGTCCCTCAGGGCTCATAATTAATAATTCATTTTCATGACACAAGTGTTCATATCAATATTGAAATATTTTTATTAATTATGTATCACTTTTTCAAAAAATTTAAGAGGAACAATACGAAGGAGCATATGAAATTTCTCACCTGACGAATTTATTATTATTATTAGATCCTTCCATATATATATATAGTAATGTATGTTTGTAAAAGAACTCATCGAGATTGTTCATAGAAAAGAAACTGTGAGTATCATCTTCTCGGCTGCACTTGACGGAAGTTACTTGGCCATATCTGCTCCAAAGTTCTGCTAACTACTTGGATTTTTTCATTGCTGATCATTATCATGTAAGTTAGTTTGTGAAGTATTAATCTGCGTTATGTTCAATGTCTTTTTTTTTTTTGTTTCTAAGTTATATATAAATCCTACTGTGTAGAGGAGTTTTTTGCCTGGTAAAATTTGCAGAAATCCAGTTCAGCTTGTTTCGGTTGGGATTTTATTTTATTTTTTTATTATTTTTTTTTTCATTTCGTTGATTATTGCTCTTAGGTGGAACGAACTTATCCCCCTCTAAATCTATCTCTCATTTTTTTCAAAACCCCAGAATCCTCCTTAATTGAGAAACTAGACATTTTCACTAGTACTTTGAAATCCTCAAAATTCTCATCTAATTTGTTGAAATTAATTACTAAAATTCCTTTGATGTTTATAGACTTCAATTAAAGGCCGACTAGGACTAGTGTTAAAAAGTTATTCATTGTTCAAACGGTCAGATTTGTCAATTACAAAAAGTCCAAATTAGCATTATAAATTAATTGGGATTTGAAATGATTTGTTCATCCGGAATCATATCAGGGATTTGCTATTTTTTTTGGATTTAAATTGTATGTTTTACAACGAATTAAGTTTGTGTTGAATACTTATCATAATAACGAGATAAGTGAGATTCACATGGAACATAACTCATATTAAATAAATCTCATAGTCGATTTAGCATTCAACATAAACTGAAATCAATATTGAATCTTGATTACCGGAAAGGAAAAAAAAAGGCATTGATAATTTTCCCTTTCTGAATATATGCAATGGGAAAAATCCTTGTAACTGTTTTTTGATCTCAGGTCTGATCAGGCTGAGCGGAAATTAGAGGAGGTTCAAAATCGGAACTATCTAAAGAAAACCACCAGGATGAACCAAACTCATCAGTCGGAATTATAGGCCTCCTTAGAATAATTCTAGTTACTTTCTTATTTGTGGGCTTATAGTATGGCTTCTAGCTATTGGATTGATAATGGTACCAATATATCTATTGGTTGCAATAATTGTGATACTTCCATTGATACACGAATGCATTCAAGCAACATGGTTACCTTCTAGTGCATGTATTTGCAATTACAGCGGATCCTTTCTTCTATTATTATGTGGTGCTGAATAAAGACGGCAAAAACCTTGACTTTGACGAAGGATTGGGGATTGGAGTTACAGTGATCCGTTCCTTCCTCGATATCCTGAAGCTTGTTTATATATCCATGTAGCTCTATCAAGCATATAAAGGACTACCTAAAAGGGAGGAAGAATTACAATACCATGTTGCGGAAGAGCTCTTCTTCAATTTGATTCAGGTAGCTTTCATATTACGTTTTTTTTTTTAAATCTTAATAGTAATTTCACTCGTTTTAGTTATATTTAATCTATGTTCTAATTTGAAACAAGGGAAAAGGAGGAGATTTGCTTGCAAATAAAGCAGTACTTTTCTGGATGCTCCGCCTTGTTGACATTTATGCAATTTATCCAATCCCCCAGGTAATTAAGACAGATATGATTTATTGTTTAGTATTTTAAAATACTTTGATAATAAGACATATATTAATTCTCATTATTCCATGTGACCTAATAGATTTCAAATTGTCCAGGAGTTGGTGATTTCTGGAGGCCGAGATGTTAATAAGAAAATGGTCTGGTTTCTTATACAATATTTGATTAGGGCCATCGACGTGTTTCTTGTACCAAAATGCTACTGGGAATTCGGGGATTCTTGCCGATGCTACATGGGCCATTATTTTGTTTCTATATTCTCCTTTACATGCAAGGAGGTCATGTAAGTTCAAACTAACATTTACTTTAAATATATATATATATATATATATATATATATATATATATATATATCTATATATATATTCCTATATGCTACTGATAAAGTGTTGATGTCTTTCAGGTATTTGGTGCCTTACGGTACTTTTATGCCATATACACAGCATCTAAAGGCAGGGGAGGTGATAATAGTATATAAAGAGGCTATTGACTCTGGGCTTGTGAAGGAGCCCGATATTCCGAAGAAAGTATTGAGTTGTTTATCATGGGGCCTGCAAAATCTCAGTTTTCCGTTTACATATAATTTTTCTCTTTAAGACCTCGTCGAATAAGGAATCATTAACAGAACTTAAATTCCAATTAGATTGACGCTCAATCTTGATACGAAATACTTTTTTTTTTGATTTAATATATTATATTATATATTTTATAAGTATATTGGAGTCCGTATTTTTTTTGTGTTATATTTTATCCCGTCGTAATATTATTAACTTACGAATTCAACCTTTTGCAGTGGTTTTGGCCAGAACCTCGAACCAAGTGACAATATCTGGGAAAACATCTATGCAATTTGCATGACCAACGTCGGCGTGGTGATGTTCGTCTTTTTAATCGGAAAGATGCAGGTTCATTCACTAACATATTAATTTTTTTTTTTAAAATTCTGTGACATGTTCAGGGTTTAAAGCAATTTTAATATTTTAAAATCCTTAAAACCATAACATAATATAATAATATAAAAATTTTAGGCTCCTTGGTAATTAATTATTTGGGAGCAATAATAAAAATCATTTGAAGACAATAAACACCTCATTTGCCAGCCTCAGGGTCAGCCTTATCCTTACCTCCCTAGAATGGACACACAGGTTAATCATTTGAAAATGTTTAGCTATACGACTCCTGTAGATTTGTATTTTAAACACTACACAAAGTTGACAATTGGCGATATATGTGTATGCAGTCTGATGCTACAAAATCAATAAGGATAAAGGAGAAGTGGCGGCAGATAACGCAGTGGTCATTGTTTAAGGATATCACTGATAATGTCAAAGGGCAAATAAAGAAAGACAATAATAGTAACAAATGTATGAAACAAATGGTGTAAAACAAACGTGTTAAAATAGATAATTTGGTGAGTGATCTCCCTCAGAGCACTGCAAGGGAAGTCAAACTCCAATTCGGCCTAATCTGCTCAAGAAAGTGAGTTTTTTTTTTTTAATTTCTTTCACTAAAACGTAATATTTCTATAGGATACTTCAATATTGATCTCTCATTCTTGAATGATATTGTATATGAAGGTAAAAGGATTTGAAAAATGAGTGAAATGTCGTTGAAGAATCGTGTGATTGTATGAAGCCAGTGGTGTTTGCAGAGCGTACTCGGATTATTCGGGAGGGTGATCCAATTGATGAGTTTGGTTGTGTTAGAAGGCAAGATATGGTCTTACACCAATGCCTCAATCAGTGACTCTACGTTGATTAATAAAGGCCAGAATCTTCTGAATGGTGGTGACATACTTGGTGAAGACTTGTAACTTGGGCTGCAGCTGCTGCTCATCATAATGAAACTAGCTCATCGTCCAATCCCTTACCTGTATCAGCAAGAACATATCAAGCATATACAACGTTGAAGCTTTTACTATTTTGGCTCTTGACTTGAAACGTGTGTCATTACTCACGCGACCGTTCGAACGAGTAGTTTGTTGTTACAAAATCGATGGCGTTTCGTCAGGTATTTGCGTGCTAAAGGGAAACGAGGAAGAAGATCTCTTGGAGACTGGATTGGAATGCATTAGATTAACTATTTCGGATTAATTGACTTCAAGTTAAAATGATTGTTGTGTGTGAATCGCAATTAAAAATCGACACTAAAGAGTGTTGTGTGTGAGCTATTGAAATTATATCTCTGTTCATGTGGTTTAATTTTATAAAATTATAAATTAATATTAATAATGTGTTTGAAATAACGTTTACGTTAACTTATGTTCTTAATGGTTGTGGTTTTGTTGGTGTAAGTTCAGGATTTCATCTTGAGGTTTTGGGTTCGAATCCAAAGAATGCGTTTTTTGTAAAACCTGAGATATCCCGGATTTTATCTGTTCCATTTAAATCCGGAAAGAATAATTTGACGATGAGATTTTTAACGATTAAAAAAAAAATGTAAGTTAATTCTAAACTATATAATTCCACACACCAACCGATGCAGTGATTCATAAATTGGGTGGGTTATTTTACCACCGCTTTTTCTCCCTTTGGGTGTGTTAAAAACACATCTGTAGAATTTGTTTCTTTTTCAAGTGAAATGAATAATAAATATTATAAGTTAAATTGTTATTATGTAATAACTTAGATTTAGGAAATTTTTTTCCGACTTACTTTTATGATAAGGTTACCTTTCAAGTAATAAATTAAGCAAGTTTTTTTTTCTTTACGTGTATTTTTTTTTTTTTTTTGAAATTGGAAAACCCCCAATATATCATCAAATTTGAACTTAAATGGAGTAGGTAAAATCTCCAACTGTTTCAAGTTCTTACAAAAATACATTCTTTGGACTCGAAATTAGGATCTAACACATCAAAGTCTAAGTTTGTAGCACCCAAATCACATCCGTTCCACTTGATTGTACTAAATTCTTCTATATTTTATTTAAAAAAGAGTATCTTAGAAAATATATTTAACTTTTTTAATTGTGAATAATCCGATAAGCCGGATATAGGATCTAGGTTACTGGATTGCTAAAATCAAAGAAAAATCCAGAAAGTCAATGGGATTTGGATTACTCGAATGTTAAAAAAAAAAATGTGAGCTTATTCGAATTCGTTATGTCGGATCTTGAATCCAATAAACTGGAATGTTACCGCATAAATTAAATTGAAAGAAAAAATGTCCTTTTTATGAAAATGATAAGATGCATCATTTTGTGATATCATTTCACTTAAGGTATATATATTATTTCACTTGAAATCAAAATAAAAAAATCCGGGCGCAAGTTTGATCATGGCTTTAAGTATAAAACCTATTTTTTTTTTTCTGCAGGATTGAGAAGGTAAGCCAAGCTGATTGCGCGTCAACGGGGAGGAATCCGTAACAATGTGCGGCTAGGGTGGAAGGTCGGTTTGGTTCAGTTTTAAACCAAATCAAATCGAAATCATTCGGTTTAAAATTTCCGTACCGATCGTTTGGTTTTTAATAATTGGGTTGCATTTTAATTTGGATCGGTCCAAAAACGAACCGAATCGATTTTTTAGAAGAACTAACCCTTAAATCGATCGGTTCAATTCATAATTTTACAAATTGATCGATTCACGATTCACATCGGATCGAACCAACCTATCGATTTAACTCAAATATAAACCGAAAAAAATAAAAAATCAAACAGAAAAGATATTTTATGTTCGGTTCGATTCGATTCGGTTAATTTGCCGCCACTAAATGGAGGCTATTGCCGCAGATTGAGATACCTCTGATTTCTTTGCTCTGTGTTTTTTTTTACTTATTTAGCAATGAATAAAATTGGTTGGAATATTAGAGGGTTGAAATCGTTGGCTAAGATCTCTATGGTTGAAATCGTTCTCTGTATCTTCAACATCATTGGGTTTTAGCTGGTTATGTTTAGAGGGGGGATTTGCAGCTCAGTTTTAATTCGGTAGGGACGAGTATACTAGATAGATTTTTATTGGACTCGAAATGGCTTGCTAGATTTCCTGATACTAAGCAGTGGGGGCTGACTAGCTTATCAGACCACTGTCCCATTCTTTTAGAGTCAGCGAAGTGCAATTGGGGTCCTAAGCCATTTCGTTTTCTTAATTGTTGGCTTGATCACCCGACGTTTCTGATTCAAGTTAGGCGTTGGTGGTCTAATTTTAATCTTGTTTCTGCTGGGTCTAATCATGTGGTTCAAAGACTGAGATAAATGTAGTGTGTGGATAAGGAAGTTTTCGGCTATTTAGTTACTGGAATAAAAAATTGATAAGCTGGAACTAGCTGATGAGGCCTCATTTAGCTAGATTGATTTGTTCTTGTTTTAGGTTCTTTTTCTCTATCTTGCGAGAAATGAGTTTTGACGGGCACTGGATTAGCTGGATTAGCCAATGTGTATACACAACTTAATGACAATTTTTGATTAATGGATCCCCCACAGCTCATTTCCTATGGGCGGAGATTTAAGGCTTATCTTCGTATATTTTTCTTTTAGCAGTGGAGGGTTTGAATGTTCCTCTCTCAAAAGCAGAGGATCACAACCTGATACGAGAAATCTCTGTTGGTAGTCCGAGTTTGCAAATCTCACATCTTCAGTTTACTGATGACACTCTTATTTTCTCCAAGAAAGACATTGATTATTTACTGAATATCAGAAGAACTCTCAGATGTTTTGAGTTGATTTCGAAGGTTAAAGTGAATTTCCATAAGAGGTTTATTGTTTGCATTGATGGTGATTTTTGTTGGGCTTCATTTGCTTCCAATATTTTGAATTGTAAATATATTTTGACTCCATTCAAGTACTTGGGTCTTCTTCCGATTGGTGGTAATTCAAGAAGAAAAAGCTTGTAGTTCCATATCATTGATAAAATCTGCTCAAGATTGAACAATTGGAAATATAAGTCTTTTCTCTTGGGAGTAGACTTACACTCCTCAAGGCTTTTTTTTATCATTTATTCCCTTGTTCTATTTTCTTTATTTAAAATGCCTAAAGGTGTTTGTGACAGCTTGAAACATGTTCAGAGAATTTTCATGAGGTGGATTGTCGGAGAGTAGACCTATTTATAATGTGTATTGAGATGTTGTGAAAAACCTTTTGATGTATGTGGGTTAGGTGTATTGGATTTGAAATACAAAAATCAACCTTTGCTGTTAAAGTGGATTTGGTGATTTGCATCTAAATAATGCTTATTTTGTAAGAGTTTTCTTTGTCATAAGTATGGTGGCGGATGTAGTGATTGGTTCCCACGTATTTGTCTACATAGATGTTCTTCTCTTTGAGTTTATATTTTCTATATGCAGCTGGTCAGTTTCGGTAATCTCTAATGGTTTAAAAAATCAATTCTGGGTTGATAACGGTGTGTGTAATATTTCCGCTTCAAACTTCCTTTCCCTCTTCATTCCATTGACTATTAATAAAGAGGCTTCAGTGGCTGGTTTCCTTAGTCACTTGGGCTCGGGTTTTCCACGGTGGGCTCTGA